>JAMPIV010008621.1:0-120952 GCA_024509875.1 Oreohelix idahoensis | reverse complement strand
ATTTGACACGGGGCTTTCTTATGATTGCATTGTTGCCAGAAACCTGGTCAAACCCGGTCAAGAGACAGCAGAGACCGTCCAACTTTGTGGAGTTCGTAAGAGTGATGCACCTACAGCGCTTCCCATTGCATTGGTGGAGATACACTCTGATTTTGTCAGAGGCATGATCAAAGCAGCTGTTATGGATGATCCCATCTACCCAGTCATACTTGGCGGGAGATACGTGTGTATTGGGAAACCGGAAGAGCCGATTGTGGCAGCAGTAACTACAAGAGGGCAAACCAAGAAGGAACGGGAGCCTGCGCCTAATTTGTTACCTATGGAACTTAAAGAAGCGCAACAAAAGGATCCTACTTTGGCACCCTGCTTTAGGAAACTGCCCATGGCGAAGGAATACAAACAGCACGGGGACATTTTTTCTGAGGATGGCGTACTTTATCGGAGAACGGGCAAGCCTGACCAAGGTTACAACCAGCTCCTAGTACCGAAACAGTACAGAAGCCAAATCCTAGAAATGGGGCACTCTCTTCCCTTTAGCGGACATATGGGACAGAACGCCACAAACCAACGTATAACCACTCATTATTGGTGGCCAGGAGTGAATACTGATATTATCAGGTACGTCAAATCCTGTGCCCAGTGCCAACGTGTACCACCCAAGCAACGGACACCCCAGTCCACATGGGTGAAATGCCAATAATGGGAACACCATTCGAACGGGTTGTGATCGACATTTTAGGGCCTTTCGAAAGGACTAAAAGAAGGAACAGGTTCATCCTGACCTTAGTCGATACATGCACTTTATGGGCAGAAGCTATCCCGCTAACATGCGCAGATGCCAAGCATGTCGCAGAAGCCCTCGTGCAGATTTTCACTCGGTTGGGATTCCCTCAGCAAGTGTTGACGGATAATGGATCTCCATACCGAAACCTGTTGATGGATGAGATCGTTAAGATCTTGAGGACCCAGCACATCCACACTAAGCCATATACTCCGGCCGGAAATGGGCTCGTGGAACGTGCTAAATGGAAACCTCACCATGATGCTAAGTAAGCTGGCACAAGTGAAACCTGAAGATTGGGATCTCTGTATTCCTGCAGCATTATTTGGCTACAGAGAATCTCCTCATACTTCCACAGGATTTCCGCCAGCTACACTCTTATTCGGCAGACCCATTAAGGGCCCGCTTGAAGCCTTACTTCAGTCTCTGACAGACGAGAAGGCTGATGAGACAGTTGTCTCAGCCAGTAAATATGTGTCGGTTTTAAAGGAACGGTTGAAACTAGGGTGGGACCTAGCAACGACTAACTTTAAGCGAGCACGCACCAAGCACGCTAACCGATACAGGAAAGTCGCGGAAGAGAGAGAACTGGAAGCAGGAGAGAAAGTTTTGGTGTTGCTCCCTACCGAGAACAACCAACTGAAGATCGGATGGCAAGGGCCGTTTACCGTCCTGAAAAAGATTTCTAAGGCTAACTACCAGATCTCTATTGAAGGAAAGGAGAAGGTTTTCCATTTAAATCTCTTAAAGAGATACTTGGAAAAACCAGTGCCAACCTCCGACCATCTCCTGACGATCGCCAAAACTGACGAAGATGACGATAGTGGCAGGGATATTCCACCGCTATCACAGGAAATCTTTCAAAAATGTCAGAAGCGGCGACGCTCTTTCAATCGCGCATATGAGACATTCCAGGGGAAGGAAACTTTGAGGAGTGGACTTGAGTAGGAATTGGACAGAGATGGAGGGGGAAGAGGAGAGGGAAGAAGACAGACACCCCGAAGCTACGGTTATAGGAAATTAAACTCCATAACGTAGACATGGAGTGCTTCCATATCTTAAAGGGGGGAGGCTCTGTCACGTAGGGTTTTTATTCATTTAATTTCCTACATCTTCTTCCTATTCTTTCACCCGAATTCTCTCTTTTATTATCTCTGTATTTCCTTTTTTTCCTGTATATTTTTCATCCATTCGTTTTGCGAATATTATTTTCATATAATTCGCAAACTTTACCTGTTTTCCTTTCTCTAAAACTGAGAATCGCACCTGGGTGGTATTGCGTACATGTCAGTCGCGCTGGTCCGATGATAGGCGTGAATTTACAGCATTCGCTAGACATTCGTCTGAGGGTCTCTGGCCTGGGGCGTGAAAATTCACCCGAGGGACATGGAAAGTAGACAGAGAGTCTGCATTTCAGTAAACGCATGAGGTTTTTCGTCAGGAAAAAACCCAGCTTAGCGTGAAAATCCACTCCGCACTGCAGACGGTGGTCTGAGATTTGCAACTCATGCAAGCCCTCGGCCACTGATGGCTGTTACGTCACGCGATAAGCGGACGAAGGTGTTATACGGACAGGGGAGACTATTTCGCTTGGCGAAATAAGATTAGGATCCGGTGTCCGATTTTAAAGATATTGGCCAAGTTTGAAACTTTAATTTCATTCTCGCTCATAGACTCACAGTAGATAGGTTGCTCGTAAACAGAATAGCTGTTAGCGAAGATCTCAGTTTGTTTCGGCAATTTGTCGAACTTCTAGACTTCCAGAAATATTTTCAGCATTTTTATTCTTAAGTTGTGCGACTACCTGTAATTCTGTGGTTGAGGTAATTAATATGATAGATATATAGATTTTGTGAGAGATTAAAGTGTTTAAATCGCTTAATTCATTTTAATCTATTTCTTTAGCGCAGAAGAGAAATAAAGTGGTAGGCTATTATATTTTCTAGGGAAGCATTCAGTGGAAAGCAGAATAAAATTAAAATTTCTAGCTTATAACGGCAAGTGTAGCTATTTATGAATTTAATTTAACCGCTAATACTCAGTCGAGTGTATTTTTCTAAACTAACGTATAAACTCTAGAATCGAGCCTCATGAATGGTGACGGAATACGCACGTGTTCCTAATTCATGAGAATTGCTGATTTTTAAATATAACTTACGTCACGGGAAGTTTAAATGATAAGCAAAGCTCTCTGCTTGCAAGTTTAAATGTAAGTTATAACCAGTACATATTCTGTTTATTATATTATATGTGTTATTTTTCCTCCACACAGTGAACGTTTTGGGGTGACCCTAACTTTACCAGCACCTAGTAGTAGTTTCCATACTTGTGAAGAAATAGACAGTCCTTATTTTGAACCACGTGGGTTTCTTAAGTACCCCTGGTCTAACAGTGCTTATGCAACCCGAGTTAGCCAGAAATACTATCTCCCAATAACGGGTTTTCAAAGACTGTAATGATAAATACTGGACCTTGGAGCCAGATCTTAATTTCTTCTAGAAAAACTCTACGTAATCTTTCTGCCTGGTGGCGCGAAATACTTCAAGTATTAACTAACATTTCCCGACTATATATATATATATTTTTTGTGGACAAATCTGTGGTGTGACTAAAGTGAATCCTATACTGAGGGAAGGCACCGACCTGACATTCATCATTTCTAGAAACCTACGCTATTGACACTGTGCTCTGCTAACTCCCGCGCCTGGAATAATTTTAGGTGACTTAATCAGACATTTGAACAAATTTGCACACCCAAGTAGTCGTTCCCGGAGACTCCAAGTTAAATACGTCTTTTGGAACTGGGGACTTCTTGGCAGAAGACTGCATTTTTGTGAGTCTGTGTGAAGATCTAAAATCAGTGTGTTCCAAGAGGCAGCGAGCAAAGTCGTGAGTACATGTATGAGAGGCCATGGCGGAATGAATGAGTGTACGCTGGTTTGAGTGATATTTTCACTATTATATCTTTGACACCCTGTTGCTGTCCTAATTTTTTTTTTCAATCTGCATAATTTGTTGCTAAGGCTAGAGTTCTTGTGTTTTTGTCTTAGGTTAAATCAGATTTTTTTTTTCAAACTCTGTGCATATAATTACGAGATAAAACAACGAAAACTCTTAGAACCAAACCCTATGTATCTGTGACTCTGGCGCCATCATCTGTTTAACGGGGCTGGGCTAAACCTAGAGTTAACACTATAAGGGGGCTATCATCCTTGCAACATTTCCTTGAATTTTTATGACTGTGTGTATATGTATTCTCCTTGACGTACTTTCTTTGATGTTGTGAGCCGATTTTTTCCTGATATTAAAATCGCTCTTGAACTTAATAATAGTGTTTGGTCAGCTCGTTCTAGATAATATATATATCATTGTTATAGTTTTCCCACGTCTGTGTGTTTACCTGTCGTCACGTGTATGTGCGTGCCTGTGAGTGATAGAAATATACGTAATATGTATATTGGTGTAGTCTGTCTGACGCTGTAACAACTGTTGTAGAAGATAGGTGAGAGAGAGAAGAATTCTTTTTTCGCTTTCAGAGACAGCCACTATATCAAAATCTATCATCTCACGTGTGTGGAAATTCTATTACCTTTCACTAACTCTCACTGAGTCTATCTTACTTACTTACTTACTTAGTCGTTCCCCTTCTACCGTGAAGTGTAGAGGTTTGGAAGAGAGAGCGCCAGACCATTCTATCAGCTGTCTTCTTCCTGGCCTGGTTCCATTCTAGTCCTCGGTCCTTCAAAGATTGTCTAATGTTGTCCTCCCAGCGAACTCTGGGTCGTCCTGGAGGTCTGGATCCCTGGCTCTTTGTTTCCCATGCTTGTCGTGGTAGCCGATCTTCTCCCATTCTGCAGACATGGCCAAACCATCTTAGTTGGGACTGTTCTATTTGGGTCTGCAGCGGATGGGATTTCAGGCCTTGACGTATCGTCTGGTTGCGGACCATGTCTCTTCTTGTTACTTCAACCACTTTCCTCAGATACCTCATTTCTGAGGTTTGGATCTGGCTTTTGTGGGTTGTAGTCATTGCCCACGACTCGCATCCATATGTCAAAACTGGGACATAGGTGGAGCGGTATACAGCCATCTTCGTTTTCTTACCAACCTCTTTCTTGCTGAGGAATCCACGATTTATGGCCTGAAAAAAGTCTCCCAGCCGCTGCTTTTCGAGTGGCCAACTCTTCTTTGATGCCTCCCTTTCGGTCTATAATAGCTCCGAGATATTTAAAGTGGTCGACCTGCTCCAGGACCTGTTTTCCCAACTTAATCTGATGTTTTCTTTCTTCTCGTGATATCACCATGGATTTTGTTTTAGAGCTGCTTATGACCATCCCTCTCTTCTCCAGCTCTTCCTTCCAGACTTGCAGTTGGATTGGAGATGTGCCTCTGATTTAGCAATCAGGGCAACATCATCAGCAAATGCCAGCTCCGACATATAGACCTGTCTCATCTTCCAGTACCACACTGAATACTTTCTTGTTCTCTCTTACGACACTGACTAGCACAGATGTCAGACCAGTCAGTCATCAGATGTCACCGTTATCCAATCATAGTAAGTAAGGACATCATTTCAGTGATATAGAAGTATTAACATTTCAATTAATTGTAACTGACTAGCACATAAGCCAGACTAGTCAGTCATCAGATGTCAAAGTTATACAGTCATAGCAAGTAAAATCATTTCAATGATACAGAATTAATATTAACATTATCAATAATAAACATCATCTGGTTTATTCCGCTCCTGTATATCCTTTACTTATTTATAACTTGATCTTTCCAAACCATGTAGGGTACAAATTTAAATACTGATACCATTCTTAGCATCTACACAAAAGTAATACACAATTAAATAAAGTGAGCGCCCGACTGCCCAAACGATCAGGCTGCTTTCTTCAGAGTACAATTACATAGTTGTTGAATTGAAACTGGCTGTGGACCACTCCAGTTTACCAGCTGTAAATGGGCACTCAGTTGTGCGCTCGAACTAGGGAAGGAAAAGGTAGCGAGGAAGGGGACTAGTCACCTAACCTCGTAAAAGCGGTATCTTCCATGATGAAGCTTCTAACACTTCATTTGCCTATGACAATCTCTGCCATGGGACTGCCTTTATCTCCGTACGATATACAGCATTAAATGGTAAATATTATCTACATTTGGCTGTGGGGCTAGTTTTGATACGTTTTTGTACAAACAACAATCATCCACAAAGCACATGTTTCAATCATATTCAAAATAACAATACATTATATTAATGAATATTATACAGGCATATTTTGTGAAAACAACGGGCTGATCACCCGTTTGCCAGTCACTTTGATTACGGAAACAACAACAAACGGATTGATTTGTCGTTGCCCTAAAGACACCATTAGGCGTGATGGGAACAACGGCTAAGAAAATCTATTCGTTGTTGCCCTTAAGACGCCACTAGGCGTAATGGCCACTGACTGCTTTGACGGTCGTTGGCTAAGGACAGAAGAAGAAGAAGAAGATATTTTGTGAACTCTATATATGAACCTGAATTAAAAAACAATATTATACACGGTAGTTATCCTAATTTCGCTTACCCTCAGACTCCAGACACTGACTGAAACTTCTGGCGATCCGCTCACACTTCAGATGGATTTAGCGTAGTAGCGATCTCTGCCGTCAGTCTGTCTCAAACCTCTTTCGTTGTGTGTATCTCCATGTTGTTGTTTTGGTGAGTTGATGGGTGGAGATCGGGCATTCAACATCTGATCATTGTTGCCTCTTCTCGTTCCATCTTGGTCTACCCTGTTCAACCTAAAAGTTGGTTATAATTGGGGTATTTAGTGTCATTTTATTTACTAATTTTGTATTCACTTTAAATAACTGTTGTCTTTTGCAGTTGCTGATTTTTATTTATATTAGTATTTGTCAATTTTATTTTCTCTTTTGTATTGTTTATAGATAACTATTGTCCTTTACACTTGGTTTTAATTTGTATTAGTATTTGTTCTTTTTGAGTTGTTGTCCTTTTTTTTTAATACCTTGTTGTCTTTCCTTGTCGTATGAGTAGTTATTTTTTTTTGTTAATGCTTTGTTAGTTCTTGCTGCTTAATTTCTATTTAGTTGGATGTTTTTCCTGAAGTTCTAACCTTATATTTTTTCCTTTGTTTTATGTATATATCTTTTAAGTATTGATTGGGCATCTCTTGGGGCATCTATACTTAAAACCTTATCGCCTGTTAAGTCTATATTATGATTTCTATAGTAAGTTTTTAATTCAAGCCTTTGTTGTTCATACTTTTTACAGTGGATCAGGTAGTGGTCTATGTCATTCTCTTCCTGACATTCTTGGCAGTGTGGTTCTTCTACCATGAAGTATGCTGCACCGAGTCGGAGACGCCCCAGTTTTTTGTTCGATGGTATTTTTAATTCTTCTCTGACCTGGCACGTCCTTGTTGGTTCTTTCAGCAGTTTGAACGCGTGTCTGCCTTTTCTACTTTTCTTCCATGTTGTCTTCCATTCCTCATTTATAGTTATCTTCACTTGGCTCTTGATCTCTGACCTTCCCAGTCCTGCTTTTATATTGTTTTTACTTGTTCTTCCATTCTTGGCGTTCTGGTCTGCCAACTCGTTGCCAGCAATACCTATGTGTGCTGGAACCCACACTAGCCTCACCCTACATCCTCTGTTCCCTAGTGATGTATTAATTGCTAGAATTTCTTCCTTTATGTCTGGCCGGTTACATTTACCTGGGTGTTCTAGTGCTTGTAGTGATGATAGCGAGTCTGTAAATACCGTAACAGCTTCTGGGGGGTTATCTTCAATTATTTCTAGACTTTTAAGAATTGATACCATCTCTGCGGTAAAAATCGAAGCCCCTTCAGTTACACTGTAGCTCTTTTTAATTCCTCATTGTGGTATTACAACTCCGGCACCTAGTTGCCCACTATCACCCTTGGATCCATCAGTGTAGACGGCCAGACTTTGTTTAGTTAGTTGGTCTATGAACTTTCTACTTATCATTTTGGCTTCCTTATCTTCTATGTTTTGTTTGATCTTTTTAGTCAGTGAGTAGTCTATGATTGGTGTTTTTAGTTCCCAGGGTGGTATTTTGCTTCTGTATTTCTGACTATTTTCAATTGTGTTTGATAGTTCTTTGAACTGCGTCAGGTCTTCTATAGTTCTCCACCCTGTTGGATATCTATCTTTATTTAAGGGGATGTCCCATACACTTGGTTGGTTTTTGACAAATGCTTTATGTGCTGGGTGGGTCACTTCTTGTGCTACTTTACTCCAATAATTTAATCTTAGTTCTTTTCGTCTTAGATCAAGGGGAGGTATGCCAAGAGCTACTTCTAGCGCTTCTACTGGTGTCGATATAAATGCACCTGTAATGGTTCTCATGGCTGCATTTTGAATCCTGTCCAGTTTTGCTTTGTTAGAAGCTGAAGCTGAATCATAGACTATGCTGGCATAATCCAGTTTCCCCCTGATGAAAGACTTGTAGAACATGGGCATTATTTTATTGCTGGCCCCCCATCCATTACCTTTTACAAACCTTAGTATATTTAGGGGTCCCCTACAGCTTTCTACCAAATTGTCTATATGTTTATTGTAGCGGGAGGTTATTTAAAATTATTTATATGTAAGAGTATGCCAGTAAAGAGTTCTGACCTTACAAGTAATACCCCAGTCTTAGAAATAAGCACTGGTGTATTGTTATCATAAAAATAGTCAGACTGTAAAAACCCTGGCCCAGTTGGTAAGAAGTAGTACCAGGATTTAAGGTGTCTCCTCCCTATGACTATCTTATGATTACTTATATTCTAGGGGATAAGTAAAATGAACATTCACTGAAACCACAAATGGAAGAAGTGAATAAATCCTCAGGTACAGTTAAAATAGTTTAATAATTACACTAATATTCTATTTCTACTAGTTGGAAAAGAGCATATACATATATATAAAAGTATTCACACAATTACTATTATGGTCTGTTTATACTTCAAGATCTTATATAATAAAGTTACTGAAATCACTGTTATTAGTCCTTTGAATTTAAGGATAACTGTCATCAGTTGACTGAGTTTCTGTATGGTTACTTATTGTTTTCAACTATTGGCTGTTTCACATGTATAGGTGGTCAGTGTCAAACAGGACACTTATCTTTCCAACTTGATACTGCTGAAACTGTCCTTTGCTGATATCAGACTTGGTAGGCCCAACAGTAAGGATGCCAATGACCAGTTGAAGTTCACTCTTTGGGGTCCTGCACTTTGGTGGGATTGCCTCGGATGAACTACACCGGCTTCTGATACTGGACAGTCTGGTTTGAGTTATTTCATGGAACCTGCAACATATCAGCCTTGGCTAGTATCTGGCTAGACTTGTAGTTGACTAGCACAGATGTCAGACCAGTCAGTCATCAGATGTCACCGTTATACAATCATAGTAAGTAAGGACATCATTTCAGTGATATAGCATTAATATTAACATTTCAATTAAGTGTAACTGACTAGCACATAAGTCAGACAAGTCAGTCATCAGGTGTCAAAGTTATACAGTCGTAGCAAGTAACATCAGTTCAATGATATAGAATTAATATTAACATATCAGTAATAAACATCATCTGGTTTATTCCGCTCCTATACATCCCTTCATATTCTATAACTTGATCCTTCCAAATCATATCAAGTACGAATTCAAATACTGATGCTATCCTTAGCATCTACACAAAAGTAATACATAAATAAAGAAAGTGAGTGACCACGTGATCAGGTTGCTTTCTACTGAAACTGGCTGTAGAACACTCCAGTTTACTAGCTGTAAATGGGTACGAAGTTGTGCGCTCGAACTAGGGAAGGCAAAGGCAGCGAGGAAGGGGACTAGTCACCTTAACCTCGTAAACTGGGATCTTCCATCTTATCTAGTTTTATACAGCTGATAAAACTCTATCTTCCTATCCATGTAATTTCCCAAACTGTTATTTGTTGATTTTAATATTTAGAACAGAAGTGGGTTTACATGCTTTTAGCGTAACTGTGGGCAGCCGAAATACGCATATATCTCCGTAAATGAGAACTTCCTACCGTTCCATCTTGTATGCAGTTATACACCATCCTTCCCTGTACTGAAATGTAAAATCCTTTTCATACGGATTCCCTTCTGTTTTTATTTATCGTTGGCGATTTCCTCTGTCCGATACACATTTCGCTGATACGCCGCCATTTTGAAAGCGGTCACTCGATCGTAGATGGGTTTATAAATCTAACTGAAAACGTTTGCAATGACTTGAAACCAATTTTGCGACATAGCTCCCCCATATTTTAAGCTGGATGATATCTAGCTTAACTATTGGGTACAAGACAATTGCAAAACGACCATTCCGAGGTTAGTTTTCCTTCCTTCTATCCTCCTCAAGCTCTGTGGGATGACGACTAAGAAAATCTGCGCCCACATTCTGTTTTCCAAGAATATATTCATCCTTTACTATCTCTCTCCTTCCTGTTCGGCTTTTCATCCAGGCTCTTACTGCTGGTGAAACCGGGTCGGTAGGTTTCCCATGAAGTTTACCGCCCTCTTTTCGTTGATAGTTGGATGTGGTTTTCCCTCGCAAATCCGTAGGTGTTTGATTTTCGCTACGTGATTTGTTCCTTTTTTCCCGCGCATGGGGTTCAGACTGCAATTGAACCTGTGTGGGATGTTTCCTTTCCCCTCCCGTGCAAATCTCGGGAGTACCCCTGATTGCTGGTTTGCTTGTAGATTTTTGATGAAGACTCTTCCGTCGACTTTCTGAATCTACATAGGTGCACTCTGGACAGGAATTTACATACTGATTTATGTCTTCCGTAATGCCCGGCCAGTAGTACTGGGTGGCTACTCTTTGTTTTGTGGCACCATTACCCAGGTGTTCACTCAAAGTTGTTATGTGCCCCCAACCCATAACCTTATTTCTATAGGTGGATGGTACCACAATTTGACCATGACTTTTCGTCCCTCTGCCAGCTTTCCTGTACAAGAGTCCATGTTCCATATAGAAATATCCTTTCCTTGGAGCGTTATGAGTTTTAGACAATTTTCCAAAACAAGGCTTCAATGTGCTGTCTGCTTCTTGAGCCCGTTTCATTTCAGTCGAATGAAATTTTAAGTTGGTGTCCCTCTCTATGTTCCTGGAGTCAGACCTGGTCTGGGTTTCTGCCATAACCATAGGTTTTACAGGGTCTCCCAAGAAAACATATTTACGCCCCAACATTAGGGGGTAAAAGGGATCATCTATCACAGCTGCATTTATCTCCCCTTCCACATAGCGACAACTGACATGAATCTTTGCTATGGGTAAAGTAAGGGGTGATGTTCCTTTTAGTGGCCCTTGAATGTCTACTGTTTCTGTGGTGATTTGTTCAGGGCTCACCAGAGATGCACACACGACTGCGTCATAGGACAAACCTGTGTCATACATTCCTGTGACTGGTTTGCCATTCACAGTCACTATCTCCTGTGTAGGTGGGTGATGGAGGCTATTCTGACTCACAGTCAGTTCCTTCCTATCAGAAGTCCTCACCTGTAGACATGCAGCATGATGAAGGGGTTTTTTTCCTCCCACATTCATCCGTGTTGTGGTTGCTCATCTTACAAAATTTGCACCACTTAGCTCCCTGTTTATAGGGTTTATTTTCCTGAGTCTGAGGGTTCTTGTCCTTATTATCAAATCTTTGCTTGTATCTGTATGGTTGATCCATCTGGTCAAAATCGGTATTCTGCGGTGGTGGCTTATATCCTTCTACCTGCTTCCTTTTTGTTCCTACCAATTCAGCTTGAGCTGCTTGGTATCTCTCTGCACATTTCAAAATGTCTTCCAGCCTCTCTGCTCCTTGTTCCATAAGGAATTTCCTCATTTCTTGAGACATGGAATCTTTCACTTGCTCTAACATAACCATTTCTTTCAGATCCTCGTAGGTTTTCTGATACTTACCTAAACTACTCCATTTCAACAAATACGTTTCTAGCCTAGCTGAGAACTGGTTATATGTTTCTCCAGGTAGAGGTTTAGAAGTTCTAAATTTCTTCCTATATGCCTCTGAGTTCTTTTCATACCGAATAAGTAAGGCTTGTTTTAGGATTTCATAATTCTCCTGATCTTCTTTGGGGAGTTTCAGGAACACATCATATGCAATACCTCTCAATCCTTGAGATAACTTTAGACTCCATTTTTCCTTTTCCAGTCCATATGTAGAGGCTAGCCTTTCATACCTATCCAGGTACGACTCAATTGCGTCCTCCTTTTCAACAAATGGATCTAGGTGGAAGTTCATGGCCCCATTTGCTGTGTTCTGAAAAGAGCTATTCGCAGAATGAGGTGAGCTATTACCATGGGTGATAGTCCCAGCCTGAAGTTCAAGATCAAGCTGTCTCATTTTCAGCTCATGGTCTCTCTCTGCTTGTAACCTCCTTTCTTCTCTCTCAGCTTCTAATTTCTTGGCTTCTCTCTCCGCTTCTAATTTCTTGGCTTCTCTCTCTGCTTCTAATTCTAATTTCTTGGCTTCTCTCTCTGCTTCTAATTCTAATTTCTTGGCTTCTCTCTCTCTGCTTCTAATTCTAATTTCTTGGCTTCTCTCTCTGCTTCTAATTTCTTGGCTTCTCTCTCCGCTTCTAATTTCTTGGCTTCTCTCTCCACTTCTAATTTCTTTGTTTCTCTCTCTGCTTCTAATTGCTTTGCTTCTCTCTCGGTGTACTTTTCACATTCCGTCGTGACATACCGGATCAGAGCGTCACCATCCATGCCAAGCTCTTTTCCCACCTGCAGTGTAGCCGACCTAAATTTGACCAAGTCAGCCATGATGTATCTGTAGTCTAGTAGGGCAAGCGATCTTACTCCAACTAATTTACTACAATATAATTAACTTAGTTAAGATTAAAGTTAATTAAACTGACTTCACCATATATGAAACAGCTTTCTTTATCTGTACTCAATGGTACTCCTAAAAATATAATTATTTCCTACTATGTTACTCTTTCCAAAAAATTTTACAACACAAAATTTTCTACACAGCAGAAATGGAAAGTTGGCTCAGGAATATCAAAGATATATCCCGCAGACGAGCCCCCACTGTAGCGGGAGGTTATTTAAAATTATTTATATGTAAGAGTATGCCAGTAAAGAGTTCTGACCTTACAAGTAATACCCCAGTCTTAGAAATAAGCACTGGTGTATTGTTATCATAAAAATAGTCAGACTGTAAAAAACCCTGGCCCAGTTGGTAAGAAGTAGTACCAGGATTTAAGGTGTCTCCTCCCTATGACTATCTTATGATTACTTATATTCTAGGGGATAAGTAAAATGAACATTCACTGAAACCACAAATGGAAGAAGTGAATAAATCCTCAGGTACAGTTAAAATAGTTTAATAATTACACTAATATTCTATTTCTACTAGTTGGAAAAGAGCATATACATATATATAAAAGTATTCACACAATTACTATTATGGTCTGTTTATACTTCAAGATCTTAAATAATAAAGTTACTGAAATCACTGTTATTAGTCCTTTGAATTTAAGGATAACTGTCATCAGTTTACTGAGTTTCTGTATGGTTACTTATTGTTTTCAACTATTGGCTGTTTCACATGTATAGGTGGTCAGTGTCAAACAGGACACTTATCTTTCCAACTTGATACTGCTGAAACTGTCCTTTGCTGATATCAGACTTGGTAGGCCCAACAGTAAGGATGCCAATGACCAGTTGAAGTTCACTCTTTGGGGTCCTGCACTTTGGTGGGATTGCCTCGGATGAACTACACCGGCTTCTGATACTGGACAGTCTGGTTTGAGTTATTTCATGGAACCTGCAACATATCAGCCTTGGCTAGTATCTGGCTAGACTTGTAGTTGACTAGCACAGATGTCAGACCAGTCAGTCATCAGATGTCACCGTTATACAATCATAGTAAGTAAGGACATCATTTCAGTGATATAGCATTAATATTAACATTTCAATTAAGTGTAACTGACTAGCACATAAGTCAGACAAGTCAGTCATCAGGTGTCAAAGTTATACAGTCATAGCAAGTAACATCAGTTCAATGATATAGAATTAATATTAACATATCAGTAATAAACATCATCTGGTTTACTCCGCTCCTATACATCCCTTCATATTCTATAACTTGATCCTTCCAAATCATATCAAGTACGAATTCAAATACTGATGCTATCCTTAGCATCTACACAAAAGTAATACATAAATAAAGAAAGTGAGTGACCACGTGATCAGGTTGCTTTCTACTGAAACTGGCTGTAGAACACTCCAGTTTACTAGCTGTAAATGGGTACGAAGTTGTGCTACCAGTTCCATCTTGTATGCAGTTATACACCATCCTTCCCTGTACTGAAATGTAAAATCCTTTTCATACGGATTCCCTTCTGTTTTTATTTATCGTTGGCGATTTCCTCTGTCCGATACACATTTCGCTGATACGCCGCCATTTTGAAAGCGGTCACTCGATCGTAGATGGGTTTATAAATCTAACTGAAAACGTTTGCAATGACTTGAAACCAATTTTGCGACATTTATTATAATTTAGTTGTTTATCTAAAGTTACGCCCAGAAATCTTGTTGTTGAGGAGGTACATATTTTCTGTCCTTTAATGGTTAACCTCTGCATAGCTAAACTGAGAATTAAACTGAAGAAGTTATACCAACCGAATAAAAATAGAAGAATAGATGTACACAGACTGCAATCAAATGATATAAAGAAGGAATATAATGTCAAAATGAACAACTATTTCGATGCTTTAGGCAAAATTGACAACGATATCACCACCAGGACAATCGATACTAAATGGGAACAACTGAGAACAGCAATGACAGAAGCAGCTGTAGCGACCACCGGATACCTAGTACATAAAAAGAAAAAATGGATGAGAGAAGATACTTGGGATAAAATACAAGAAAGGAAAACAGCAAAACTTAAACTACTAGCGGCAAGTACACATAATGCAGTTGAATCTTGCAAACTAACTTATAACTTGTTAAATAAAGAAGTGAAGACAAAAACTCGAAGAGATAAAAGACATTTCATCAATGAACTAGCCGTAGAAGCTGAAAATGCTGTAAGAACTGGTAACAGTAGGTGCCTTTATCAAATTACAAAACAACTATGTCACCAGCCTACTGCTATGGAAACACCTGTTAAAGGTAAATTAGGGAATTCAATACCAACAGAAAAAGAACAAATAAAGAGATGGGCTGAGCACTTCATGGAGGTGCTAAACAGACCACCACCAACAGTAACACCTGATTTTAATAATGAAACACCCACAACCACCTTGCCAATAACTTGCGATGAATTCACGCTGGACGAGATCAAACAAGCCGTTAAAAGATTAAAAAATTTTAAAGCTGCTGGAGTTGACGAAATTTCAGGGGAAATGATTAAAGCAGTTAATGACAACAACCTCTTGAGAATTTTAAATATTATAAATGAAGTATGAAGAGAAGAACAACCACCACAACAATGGAAAGACAGTATTATTGTAAAGTTACCGAAGAAAGGTGATCTATCAGACTGTAATAACTGGCGTGGTATATATCTATTATCAGTACCTGGAAAATTATTATGTTGCATGATGTTAGAAAGACTTAAATTGCATGCTGACGAAAAGATCAGAGAAGAACAAGCGGGTTTCAGGCCGAAACGATCATCTATTGATCAAATATTCACACTAAGAACAATTATAGAAGAATCAGTGGAAATGCAATCGCCACTTATTATCACCTTCGTCGATTTTCAAAAAGCCTTTGATAGTCTGTCTACACCGCCCATCATTGTGGAAGATACTTACAATCTATGGTTTTCCAACAAAATATGTGAATATAATCAAAGCGCTATATGACAATGCAAGATGTTGTGTTAGAACAAATAAAGGGAATACAGAATGGTTTACAGTAGAAACAGGGGTGAAACAAGGCTGTATTATGTCACCACTACTTTTTGGAATAGCTATTGATTGGGTTATGAGAAACTATACCCACAATGAACAATTAGGTATAAAATGGACAAATGGAAAATTCCTGGGGGACCTGGATTTCGCAGATGATTTAGCATTCTTAAGTTCAACACCCAGACAATCCCAAGAAGCAGTAAATAATTTGTGTCATCTCTCGGTTAAAATAGGTCTCTAAATAAATGCCTCTAAAACTAAAGTTTTGAACTTTTCTAACGAGACCTTTGATATCATCTTGAACGGGGAAAAACTACAGAAAGTTGAAAGTTTCAATTATTTAGGCAGTAAAATGACTCAGGATGGTGACACAACAAGAGAAATCCATACTAGAATTGCTTTGGCAGCTAGCGCCTTCAATATATTATCTAACATTTGGAAATTACGATCATTGAATATACATACCAAGCTTCGTCTGTTTAATTCAAATGTTATCTCAGTGTTAACATACGGCTGTGAGAGTTGGAAAATAACAAAATCATTGGAGAACAAGCTGAATACATTCGAGAACAAATGTCTTAGAAAACTCATGAACATCAGTTGGAAAGAATTCAAGACTAATCGACAAATAAGAGAAGACTCTAGGCAGAAATATGTCTCCAACTATATAATGAAAAGACGATGGTCATATATCGGTCATGTCCTACGAATGCAAAACAACAGAATACCACTACAGGCGCTCACTTGGGTTCCTGAGGGTAAGAGGAAAAAAGGAAGACCAAAAGAAACACTCAGAAGAACAATAATAAGAGAAGGAAGAACGTTGGGCCTAAATAATGTGCAAGAGCTAAGAGGAGTGGCGTCACAACGAACAACCTGGAGAGCACTGGTTTCTGCGTTATGCGCCGTGTTTGGCGCTTAAAGAATTTATTATTATTATTAATGGTTATATTGATTTTGTTATTTTTTTTTTAATTTCCTTTGCTGAAAATCATACCTACTGTTTTGTTTACATTAATTTGGAAGCCCCAACTATTCATCCACTCTGAAACTTTGTCTATTTGATTTTGAAGTTTTTTGTAAACATGGTCCAAGTTTTTTCCAGATCGACAAATGGCACAGTCATCTGCAAACTGTGATACTGCATTCTTAATGTCGTTAAATTCCTCTGCTAGGTCATTTACAGCTATAGTGAAAATTGAAGGTGAAATAACTGATCCCTGAGGAATCCCATTCTGTAGTTCATATATATCTGACTTATCATTGTTTACCTGTACAGCAAAATACCTGTCCTGTAAAAAGTTTTCTATATACCTATAGATTTTACCAGTTATGCCAATCTTTTTCATTTTGTAAAGAGCTCCATCTCGCCAGCATTCATCATATGCTCTTGCGACGTCTAGAAAAACTGCTACTGTTTTCTCTTTTCTCTTGAACCCTAGCTTTACCTCATGTTCTAATCTTACAAGCTGGTCTACTGTACTTCTGTCTGCTCTAAACCCTGACTGGTTAGGGCTATATAACTGATTTTTTTCCAGGTAGAATTTAACTCTTTTGTTAACAACAGTTTCCAGTATTTTACCTAGTTGTGATGTTAAGGAGATAGGTCTATATGAACTTACATCATGGGCTTCCTTATTGGGTTTTAGGATGGGTACTATCATAGCTACTTTCCATGCTTTTGGTATCTTCCCTACGCTCCACACTGAGTTTTTCTTTTCTTAGTAATGTTATTTATTGGTTTAAGGTGCTGTGGAATATTTTTATTTGGTATATATTTTATTGCTATTTTAAGAATTTCCTTGGTCAGTGTTTCCGCCCACAAGTCAGTATCATCTGATTCCATGTCTTTATATTCCATCCCCTCCAGCTATGATTGGAAAGCTTCCCAGTTTGCTTTTTTATAGTTGAAAGTCGGTTTCTCTGGTTCTGGGTTCGGACTGACATTTTCATGCATGGTTATTATGATGGGCAGATGATCTGAGTTTGTGTCTTGTAACACTTCCCAATTTACATTCGCTAGGTTGTTAGTTGTTATACTTATGTCTATTGCTAATACGGGACTCTTTCGAGCCGCTGGCGACCTTTGTCTTTACTAACTGTGTGTGGTATACCACTCTGAGTGGAGACCTCCCAGTAACAAAGACTGCTGTGTCCGTCTCAGATTTTGCTCCTTTCCTCAGACCTACGGGTCTTGAGTGTTCCTCTATAAATGCCTTTGTGCAGATGAGGAAGGACATCCCTCGAAACCTTCGGGTATGTGAGGCTCTGTCCATTTTGGCTGGAATGACGTCTCGATAGTTCGATGGTTTTATAGCGAATATGAGTACACATGAGGGCAAGTTCGGGCACAACGGGCTAATCACCTGTTTGCCAAGTCACTTCGATTACATGTCATGCCCATGGGCCTTGTGCACTTGGGTCCCCTCTACACCTCGTTTCACGGGGTAGAAGAGGTTCCGATTATGAGATGAGATGAGATGTCTAATGCTGAGTCTGCCCTGTTAGCTTGTGGATTAATTCTAGTTGCAGTTCCATCATTTAGAATTAGTAGTTCATTGTTTTCTATTAAGTCAAGTAGGTTCTTTCCTGCATTATCTGCATGTTGTCCACCCCAAGCATAATGATGGGAATTAAAATCGCCTACTATGATTGTTTTGGGGCCTAGTCTGGTGCTTATGGCTAGTATTTCTTCATCTTTAATTGTGCCATCTTTAGCATACACATTTAAGATTGTTAGATTGTTTGGTTCAGTTGCTATAGTAACCTGGATACCTTCTATATTGGTTGTATTAAACACTTCCCAGTCTATAATTTTAAATTTTTTGCTAACTAAGACTGCAACACCACCTTCTCTACCTTCTTTCCTATCGTGTCTAAGTATCTTAAAGCCCTTACAACTATATCTATTATTAGGGTTTAAAAGGGTCTCTTGAAGAGCATATATATCAGTAGTTCCTACTGTCTCTGCTAGTAGGGGTGTAAAATTCTTTTTGATATCCCTACAATTCCACTGTATAATTCTAACTCTTTTTAAATTGAATTTTAACATCATCTAGTATCCATTTTATGTTGGTTAACTATCAGTTTGCTCTTATTCTGTATTTCCTGCACTCGTGGACCCATTATCAATCAAGTTCTCAAGAAAAACCTTCTTTAAACTTGTCATTGTATCCATAACTTTTTCCACTATGTATGGTAAAAGTGCCTCAACGTGTCCTTTGATAGCTAGTTTCTTCTAGGTTGACCACTTTCCTATTTTCATCCAATGCTACATTCCCTTCTCTCCCTATGTTAATCTCCTGCCTTTCACTTTCCATTCTTTTTAGTATTATTTCACTTTCTGCTTTTAGTTCAGACAGTTTGACTAGCATTATTTCATTTTTTTCTTTCAGTACAGTCAGTTCAGCCACATCCTGGGAAATTTGGTACTGTATGGCTTTCACTTCTTAAAGCAATGCCTCTGCACTTTTCAGTGAATTCACATTTTCCAGTGTTGTAGCTGAACTGTCTAGCTGGCTGTTTTCTTTTGTTTTATTAGTTATTTTCTGTTTTTTGACTGCTGCGTTTTAATAGTTTTAATTTCTTCTTTAAGAGACTTGATTTCTTCTGCAACTTTATTGTTTGTGTTTTTTGTGTTTTCTTTTATTTCTGTCATTACTGTTTTAAATGGTTTTCTTGTTAAGATGGATTCTTTTAGTGCTTATTTTGTTTGCTGGTATACTGGACAGCCCTGAAACCTGGCACTGTGGTTCCCTTTACAATTGATACATTTTCTGTTTCCATTCGCCTTTTTGTAGTCGGTATCTGCCTTTGCCTTTTCACACTGTGTAGAGGGGTGATTACTGGAGCAGTACCTACAAACTGTTTCCCCTTACAATTGTTCCTTCCGTGGCCAAATTTCAGACAGTTGGAGCACTGTAGCACAGGGGGAATGTAAGCTTCGGTGTGCTTCTTGGTTTTCCCAAATAGTAGCGTTTTGGGGGTTTCCCTCCCTTCTGCCGTTATTGTAACCACTGGGGTTACAATACTCCCTTTCACCATTATTCTGTCCACGTGTACCAGCTTTATGTCTGGGTTATGTTTTGCGAGGATGTTCTTAACTTCCTCGCTTGAAAGGGTAGTGTTTATCCCTTTTAACAAACATCTACTGGTCTCTTTTGCTAGCTCTATCTTTACTTCTATGTTGTGTGCAAGAGTCACTGTTTTTGCTTCTACTTTCAGTTCCTCTAACATCTCTTTTATTCTGTCACTCTGATTTGGGATAATTATTATGCCAAAATGGGTTTTTGAGATTTTGGCTATCGCCTTTTTTGCCTAACACAGGATCAAGGATATTTATAATTTTGTCTTCATCTAATGCCTTGATCTTGACAGCCTCACCAGCTACTTGCGTTATCTTTAAACGACATATGTTTACTACATCTTTATTTTTGGGAGCTGCCTGGGTTGCTAGATGTCTTGATGTTTTTTTTTTGTTAGTATTTTCTACATCTTTCCCTACCTTTTGGGGAGCTGCCTGGGTTGCTCTAGGGTGATGCAGGATCAAACCCGTCGACGGCATTGAGGATTTTTTTTTGGTACTTTCATTGCTATTTTTTTTGGTTGAGTATTTTACTTCTAGTTTATCATGCCTGGTCTGTACAAGAAAAAAGTCCCTACAATGTTGGTTTTTAGTGAGATATTCGCCTCGCTTCTGCCCACGCTTTGCCCACTTTTTGCCTTCCTTTGTTGTTTTTACTTCTGAGCCTCCTTTCAGTTTTTCCCCTATTGTCTCTATCCTGTCCGTTATTTCTGTGTCTCTGACTTCAGGGTTCGTGGTCCTGTTTTTTTCTGTCCGTTTTGATGTTTTGTCATTTCCAGATTTCTTGGCCCACGTTTTTCCTTCCCCGGACAGTGCTCTGGTTATTGTTGGCATTTTTCTGCTTTTTAATTTGCTACTACTCTTTTATTTTGATGGTTGAATATTATTTTGTAATCTAAGGTTTTTTTTTTAATAATCCTCACTACACTTCCTAAATTATAGGCCTACAGATATTTATAGCACTAGTTAAATAGTCCCTTAATTCTTGATATTATCTGTAATAATCTAATACTTACTACAAACTACAAAAGAATTCACCACTTAAGTTATGTATATCAAGATGGCTGCCCGATCTCACACAAGCAATTGCCACGTGGCGCTATTTAATTTCTATTATTTTTAATTATAATTCCTAAGTTATATTAATACTTCTAGCTACCAACTATCTAAAACTAACTGCACTAAGCTAATACTGAAGATAGATTTTAAAAAATGTCAACTTATCTGGAAACGTGGGTAGTCCACTTTGTCTCGGTTATAGGCGATTTTGATGGTGACTTGTTCTACCGCTCTGGCCCACTGACTGCCCATTTGTGTGAGGTGTGTGTCTCCAGTTTTCCGATACGCTATTTATAAGCCTAACGCGGCCGTATTGGAGAGCAGTGACGTCACAGCTTAAGCCAATGCTGAAAATCTCTTTTCGAGGCAGCGATTTCACTCGATCTGTGCGTTGCCTGAAACTTTCCCTTTCTCATTCTCGGCTTATATATTATCCATACTGTTCCATCCTATCTTGTTTTATACAGCCGAGATCTCTCTATATTCCTATCCATGTAATTTCCCAAACTGTTATTTGTTGATTATAATATTTAGAACAGAAGTGGGTTTACATGCTTACAGCGTAACTGTGGGCAGCCGTAATACGCATATATCTCAGTAAATGATAACTTCCTACCTTTTCTTCTTATATACAGTTATACACAATCCTTTCCTGGACTGAAAGGTGAAATCCTTTTCTCAATGATTCCCTTATGCTTTTATTTATCATTGCCGATTGCCCTGTCTAATCAACATTTTGCCGATACACCGCCATTTCGAAAGTGGTCGCCTTGTGACAATCGATCGGCGAATGGTTTGTAAAACTCCATGAACCCGTTTGCAATGAATTGAAACCAATTTTGCGACATTGCTCCCCCATATTTTAAGCTGGATGATATCTAGCTTACTATTGGGTACAATACAATTGCAAATCGACCATTCCGAGGTTAGTTTTCCTTCCTTCTATCTTTCTCTAGCTATGTGGGATGGCGACTGAGAAAATCCGTGCCCACATTCTGTTTTCCAGGGATATATTCATCCCTTACTATCTCTCTTTTTCCAGTTCGGCTTTTCATCCAGGCTCTTACTGCTGGTGAAACGGGGTCGGTAGCTTTTCCTTGAAGTTTACCGCCATCTTTCCATTGATAATTGGTTGAGGTTTTACCTCTCAAATTCGTAGGTGTTTGATATTGGCTACGTGATTTGTTCCTTTTTTCCAGCGCATGGGATTCAGACTGCCATTGAACCTGTGTGGGATGTTTCCTTTCCCATCCAGTGCAAATCTCGGAAGTACCCATGATTGCTGATTTTCTTGTAGACTTTTGATGAAGACTTCTCAGTCGACTTTCTGAATCTACATGGGTGCACTCTGGACAGGAATTTACATACCGATTAATGTCTTCCGTAATACCCGGCCAGTAGTACTGGGTGGCTACTCTTTGTTTTGTGGCACCATTACCCAGGTGTTCACTCAAAGTTGTTATGTGCCCCCAGCCCATAACCTTATTTCTATAGGTGGATGGCACAACAAGTTGACCATGACTTTTCGTCCCTCTGTCAGCTTTCCTGTGCAAGAGTCTATGTTCCCTATAGAAGTGTCCTTTCCTTGGAGTGTTATGTGTCTTCGACAATTTGCCAAAACAAGGCTTCAATGTGCTGTCTGCTTCTTGAGCCCGTTTCATTTCAGTCGAATGAAATTTTAATTTGGTGTCCCTCTCTATGTTCCTGGAGTCAGATCTGGTCTGGATTCCTGCCATAACCATAGGTTTTACAGGGTCTCCCAAGAAAACGTATCTACGCCCCAACATCAGGGGGTAAAAGGGATCATCTAGTACTGCTGCATTTGTTTCCCCTTCCACATAGCGACAACTGACATGAATCTTTGCTATGGGTAAAGTGAGGGGTAATGCTCCTTTTAGTGGCCCTTGAATATCTACTGTGTCTGTGGTGATTTGTTCAGGGCGCACCAGAGATGCACACACGACTGCGTCATAAGACAAACCTGTTTCATACATTCCTGTGACTTGTTTGCCATTCACAGTCACTATCTCCTGTGTAGGTGGGTGATGGAGGCTATTCTGACTCACAGTCAGTTCCTTCCTATTAGAAGCTCTCACCTGTAGACATGCAGCATGATGAAGGGGTTTTTTCCTCCCACATTCATCAGTGTTGTGGTTGCTCATCTTACAAAATTTGCACCACTTATCTCCCTGTTTATAGGGTTTATTTTCCTGAGTCTGAGGGTTTTTGTCCTTATTATCAAATCTAGGCTTATTTCTGTACGGTTGGTCCTTTTGGTCAAACTTGGTATTGTGTGGTGGTGGCTTATATCCTTCTACTTGCTTTCTATTTGTTCCTACCAGTTCAGCTTGAGCCGCTTGGTATCTCTCTGCACATTTCAAAGTGTCTTCCAGCCTCTCTGCTCCTTGTTCCATAAGGAATTTCCTCATTTCTTGAGGCATGGAATCTTTCACTTGCTCTAACATAACCATTTCTTTCAGATCCTCATAGGTTTTCTGATACTTACCTAAACTACTCCATTTCAACAAATACGTTTCTAGTCTAGCTGAGAACTGGTTATATGTTTCTCCAGGTAGAGGTTTAGAGGTTCTAAATTTCTTCCTATATGACTCTGAGTTCTTTTCATACCGAAAAAGTAAGGCTTGCTTTAGGATTTCATAATTCTCCTGATCTTCTTTGGGGAGTTTCAGGAACACATCATACGCAATACCTCTCAATCCTTGAGATAACTTTAAACTCCATTTTTCCTTTTCCAGTCCATATGTAGAGGCTAGCCTTTCATACCTATCCAGGTACGACTCAATTGCGTCCTCCTTTTCAATAAATGGATCTAGGTGGAAATTCATGGCTCCATTTGCTATGTTCTGAAACGAGCTATTCTCAGAACGAGGTGAGCTATTACCATGGGTGCTAGTTCCAGCCTGAAGTTCAAGTTCAAGCTGTCTCATTTTCAGCTCATGGTCTCTCTCTGCTTGTAACCTCCGTTCTTCTCTCTCAGCCTCTGCTTGTAACCTCTTTTCTTCTCTCTCAGCTTCTAATTTCTTGGCTTCTCTCTCTGCTTCTAATTTCTTGGCTTCTCTCTCTGCTTCTAATTCTAATTTCTTGGCTTCTCTCTCTGCTTCTAATTTCTTGGCTTCTACTTCCAATCTCTTTTCTTCTCTGTCCATATACTTTTCACATTCCGTCGTGACATACTGGACCAGAACATCACCACTCATGCCAAGATCTTTTCCCACCTGCAGTGTAGCAGACCTAAACTTGACCAAGTCAGCCATAATGTGTCTGTTGTCTAGTAGGGCAAGCTGTCTTACTCAAACTAAATTACTACAATATAATTAACTTAATTAAAATTAAAGTTAATTAAACTTACTTCACCATATATGAAACAGCTTTCTTTATCTGTACTAAATGGTACTCCTAAAAACAAAAAGTATTTCCTACTTTGTTAACTCTTTCCAAAAATTTTACAAAAAATAAATTTCTACACATCAGAAATAGAAAGTTGGCTCTGGAATATCAAAGATAACCCGGACGAGCCCCCACTGTAGCGGGAGGTTAATTAAAAGTATTTATTTATGTAAGAGTATGCCAGTAAAGAGTTCTTGTCTTACAAGTAATACCCCAGTCTTAGAAATAAGCACTGGTGTATGGATATCATAGAAATAGTCAGACTGTGAAAACCCTGGCCAGTTGATGAGAAGTTGTACCAGGATTTAAGGTGTCTCCTCCCTGTGACTATCTTATGATTACTTAATAATGTCTAGGAAATAAATAAAATGAACATTCACTTTAACCACAAAGGTAAGAAGTGAATAATTCCTCAGGTACAGTTAAAATATTTTAATAATTACACTAATATTCTATTTCTACTAGTTGGAGAAGAGCATAAAAAGATATATATATATATAATTATTGACACAATTACTATTATTGTCTGTTAGACTTCAAGATCTTGAGTAATAAAATTACTGAAAACTGCAATCACTGGATCACTGTCCTTAGTTCTTTGCATTTACAAATAACTATCATCAATTGACTGAACTTCTTTATGGTTAACTACTGTTTTCATCTATTAGCTGTTTCTTATATATTGTGGTGGTCAGTGTCTTAAATGACACTTATCTGTCAACTTGACAATGCTGACACTGAACTGTCCTTTGTAGATATCAGACTTGGTAGACCCAACTATAGGGATGCCAATGGCCAGTTGAAGTTCACTCGTTGGGGTCCTGCACTTTTGTGGGATTGCCTCTGATGAACAACACAGGCTTCTGATACTGGACAGTCCGGTTTGAGTTATTTCATGGAACCTGAAACATCATATCAGCCTTGGCTAGTATCTGGCTAGACTTGTAACTGACTAGCACAGATGTCAGACCAGTCAGTCATCAGATGTCACCGTTATCCAATCATAGTAAGTGTCGTGAAACGAAGTGTAACCCACTACTTTGTTAATCACTATGTCGAGATACAGATTTGCTTCAACCAATCAACGATCAACGTTCACCAGTCTCTGAGACAGAATAAATTAACGGCCATCTTGTTCACGCAAGATGGCCGATGAAAACTGAATAAAATTAGGCTGTATGAGACCAGGTACAAAACCGGAGGAAACCAATCAATTTGCTCCGCCAGGAACCAACCGAAAGCTTTCCTCAAGTAGTTACTTGACTATATAATCGGGCGGATTTTATGCTAACCACGCAACCCCGAACTTGACGCCAGAGATACAGACTGAAGAGGGAGAAGCTGTCACCTTGATTTATGGTAACTTACCTGAGGGCATCGACCTGCAACCTACTTCACTAAGTCGCGTCAAAACCTGGCCAGTTTAAAATCTTAGGAGGGTTTAATTGTGTCCTAAAAACCTGAGGTCGTATGTTCGAGTCAATCCCGCTGCCTGGAACTCCGCAGGAGCATAGAGGTTGACCAGACTCTACATCTTTGGTCCCCCTCAGTCTTGGGTGGGCTAAAGGAACGATACTCTGCCGGTGGTGTGAACCAAACAAAGAAGAACAGACTTAAGAGAGATGAGTACACATTAGTACCATTTCTGTCGGCATTGTGAGCATAGAACTGTCAATGAAGAAAACGTGAATTAGCGTAGCAAGAGACAATAATAAGATCATAGTGGATAAATTATACGTAAATAACAGCATAGCTGATAAACGTTATATCCTTAATTAACAGCACAGCTGATATAATTTTTGTTCCTATAATTGGAAAACGTGTTGTAATATTTATAAATATAAATATTTGTAAATCATATGTAAACTTACCAATTCATTTCATTCCATTTTTTGCAACATTCACCTTTCTGCACAAGAGTAGATAGTGTATATACTAAATAAAATATAAGGAAATTGTATTTTGAACGACTTGTCAATTTTATCATTGTTAAGTAAAAATCTGTTTCCTTGTTTTGTTTAATATCACAGTTAGTTACACAGCGGAGGTGGCACTTTATGTCGGTCTCCTCTCTACTATTGTTTCGAGATCAGATCATTCACAGCCGTAACTAATTTGTGATACCAGTAGTCCTCTCAGACACTGGGACTTCACCATTTTCTGCAGAAATTCTATTTCTGTAATTTTCAGTACTATACTGATCCTACAGCCAAATAAAACCTCTCGCCACACTGGGGGCTCGTTCCTGGGATATTTCTGTATATCTTGAGCCATACTTAGTCTATTCATCTATCTACACTCTATCTTGTGCCACCCATAGATAACATAAGAAACCAATTTTTGAAAAAAATTCTATAATAGGATTTTTTATTGTTTTCTTAGGAGGAGTACCATTTAGTACTCAGTAAATAGTTGATGCTCACAAAGTTGCACGGCAATTTTTTTTTTCATTTAAATTAATTAAGTTTAATTACAATAATTGGGTTATAGTAAATATACATACCCTATCTAAGTAACGCCATGGCTGATCTGGTGAAGTTCAGGACTGCAATCATGCAGATGGGTAAGGAATTAAATATTACAGGTGATGCTCTCACTCAGTATGTCACAACAGAAGTGGACAAACATATGGATAGGGAAGAAAGAAAGTTGCAATTAGAGACTGAAGCAAGGAAATTAGAGGCTGATAGAGAAGCAAAGAAATTAGAGGCTGAAGAAAGGCGGTTGCAAGCGGAAGCTGAGAGAGAAGCCAAAAGGCTGGAAGCTGAAAGAGAAGCCAAAAGACTGGAAGCTGAGAGAGAAGACAAAAGACTGGAAGCTGAGAGAGAAACCAAAAGATTAGAAATTGAGGCCAAGAAATGGGAGGCTGAAGCTGAGGAAAGGAAATTACAAGCAGAGAGAGACCATCAGTTGAGATTAAAAGAGCTTGAAATTCAGGCAAATACTGGCAATAATGGTGGTAGCTCACCTCACTCTGAGAGTAGCTCCAGCCAGAGCACCTCAAGTGGGGCCATGAATTTCCATCTGGACCCATTTGTTGAGAAAGAAGATGCCATCGAGTCGTACCTGGATAGATACGAAAGATTAGCCACTACCTATGGCTTAGTGAAAGAAAAATGGAGTCTTAAACTATCTCAGGGATTGAGAGGTGTGGCCTACGATGTGTATTTGAAGCTCTCAAAAGATGACCAGGAAGATTATGAAATCCTGAAGCAGGCACTGCTTGTGAGATATGAAAAGAACTCAGAATCATATAGAAAGAAATTCCGAACAGCTAAACTTCTTCCAGGAGAAAACTATCACCAATTCTCTGCTAGACTGGAAACCTATTTGGAAAAATGGAGTAGTTTAGGAAAGTGTCAAAATCTGAAAGAAATGATAATGATGGAGCAAGTGAAAGAGTCCATGCCTCAAGAAATGAGGAAGTTTATCATGGAACAAGGAGCAGAGAGATTGGAAGATATTGTAACTGTTGTTGAGAGATATCAAGCAGCTCAGGTAGAATTATTAGGAAATAAGAAGAAGCAGGGTGAAAACTTCAAATCATCACAAAACTATACCAAATATGAACAAAAGGACATACCACAAGGAACAAACAAAGATTTGACCAAAAGGACAAAAACCCTCTAAGATCGGATAAGACACCTTACCGGAAGGAAGGAAAGTGATGTAAAACTTGTCTAATGAGTAACCACAATACTGCGGACTGCAGAAGGAAGAATCCTCCTCATCATGCTGCATGTCTTACAACAGGGAATAAGGGAAGGAAGGAAATGGCAGTAAGTCAGAAAGACTTCCATCATCCCCCTGTCTGTGAGGAAGTGACCGTGAATGGCACTCAAGTACTGTGTTTATATGACACAGGATTGGACTTTGATTCAGTTGTGTGCTCTTCTCTAGTGAGTCCTGACCAGATAACCAGAGAAACAGTGGAAATCAGAGGACCGATCAAGGGAGCAAGAACCATGACACTACCCATAGCTCGAATCAACATAAGATCTCGCTATGTGGAAGGAGAAATCAACGCAGCAGTGATGGACGACCCTATTTACCCTTTGATTTTGGGGTGTAGGTATGTTTTCCTTGGAGAACCTATAAAACCTGTAGTTATGGCAACAGTCCAAACCAGGGAAAGCTCCAGGAAAATGGAGGAGAATCCTATCAATACTCATCCAGAAGAGATGAAAAAGGCTCAAGCAGCAGACAGCACGTTGAAGCCTTGTTTTGGCAAATTGCCTAAAGCACATAACCCTCCAGAGAAAGGAGACTTGTATATGAAGAATGGCCTACTATACAGAAAAGCTGGAACAGGACCTAAAGGGCATGGACAGCTTGTAGTGCCAAAATCTTACAGGGAGAAGGTTATGACGCTAGGACATGCTATACCCTTCAGTGGACATATGGGAATAGGGGCCACTGGACAAAGGATAGCCTGTCACTACTTCTGGCCAGGAATTACAGAGGACATAAAAAGATATGTAAGATCCTGTCCAGAATGCCAAAGAGTAGCTCCTAAGTATAGGACTGCACCAGCAACACTGGGAGAAATGCCTATTATGGGAACCCCTTTTGAACGTGTTGCAGTAGATATTGTTGGACCCCTCACTAGGACCAAGAAGAGAAATGCTTACATCTTAACCTTGGTTGATACTTGCTCTATGTGGGGAGAAGCAGTGGCCTTGTCAGCTATAGATTCAAAGCACGTGGCAGAGGCCCTGTTGACAATATTTACCCGATTAGGTTTCCCGCATCAGATATTGACTGACAATGGGTCTCAGTTTAAGGGAAAACTAACACAAGAAGTATTCAGGATATTTCAAGCCAGGCACTATCATTGTAGTCCCTACCATGCCCAAGGGAACGGTCAAGTAGAGCGGTTCAATGGTACGCTAATTTCAATCCTTAGAAAGCTGGCGAGTGAAAAACCTGATACTTGGGATACATACTTACCCGCTGCACTATTTGCATATAGGGAAGTACCCCACAATTCAACTGGATTGGCTCCAGCTACCTTGTTGTTTGGAAGACCAATAAAAGGTCCACTGGAAGCATTGCTGCGGACATGGACTGATGAAAAGGCAGAGGAAACAGTGACTTCCTCATACCAGTACGTCAACGAGTTGACATCTCGATTGAAAGCCGGTTGGAAACTGGCCAATGATAACTTAAGACAGGCCAGGAGGAAGCATGCTGCGTACTACAACAAAAAAGCAAAGGATAGGGAACTGGAGGTGGGTGAAAAGGTGTTATTACTGTTGCCAAGCAGCAATAATAAATTGCAGATTGGATGGCAGGGACCCTATGTCATACTGGAGAAACTTTCCAGGACCAATTATAAGATTGACAAGAAAGGGAAGGAGAAGGTATATCATGTCAATCTTCTTAAAAAATACTATGACAAGGAATCATCAGAAGTTGCACATATTATGACCCTAGCCATTGCAACAGAAATGCACGGTGAACCACTTCACTCTATGGAGTATCCACTCACAACTACAGAGGATTATGTTCAAGTAAATATTAGTGAACATTTAACTCCAGAGCAGAAGAAGAGGGTTCAGAAAGTGTTGGAAACCCATGCTGATGTGCTCACAGATAAACCAGGTCGTACGAATCTGTTAGAGTACGACATGAAGGTTACCGACCCTACCCCAGTATGCATGAGAACATACCCTATACCCTATGCGAAAGCCCAAGCACTAAGGGAGGAAGTTGATTATCTGTTGAAGGAGAAAATTATCTCGAAGTCAGACTCTCCCTATAGCTCAAGTGTGGTGCTATTGAGAAAACCGAGTGGTGAACACAGGTTATGTATTGACTACCGGAAGCTTAATGCGATCACAGAATCTCAGGTGGACCCATTACCTGACACCAACCAGCTGTTCTCTACACTGAGTAAGGCTAGGTATTTATCGAAGGTAGATCTAAGCAAGGGATACTATCAAATACAAGTGAAACCAGAAGTTAGGAAAATGCTGGCATTTAGTACATCGGACGGACACTACGAGTTTAATGTACTACCCTTTGGGCTGAAAAATGCTCCAAGTATCTTTTCAAGAATGATGAGGAAATTATTGGAACCTCTACAAAATCCCCATATCACTAACTTTATGGATGACATTCTTGTTGCTACAAACACATTTGAAGAGCATATAGTAGCGCTCTCCATGTTGTTTGACAGACTGAGAGAAACTGGATTGACTGCACGTCCAACCAAGTGCTATATCGGTTGTAAGGAGTTGGAATTCTTAGGTCACACTATTTCTACAGGTCATATGTCTCCTGACCCAAAGAATATAGAGAAGCTAAAGAAGGCACCCAGACCTCAAACGAAGAAAGATGTGAGATCATTCGTGTCTTTATGTGGGTTCTATCAGAAGTACATACCCCACTTTAACTCTCTGTGTGCACCATTAACCAACTTAACGAAGAAAGGACAGCCTGACAAAATCCAATGGAATGCTGATTGTGAAAAAGCTTACACAGAGCTAAAAGCAAAACTCACCAGCAAACCCATCCTTACACTACCCGATATCACACAGGAATTTGTATTAAGAACGGACGCTAGCAGTATAGGTATTGGTGCAACTCTCTTGCAGAAATCAAAAGCCCAGCCGGAGGAACTTTTACCAGTCGCCTACGCCAGTAGGAAGCTGAATGCAGCTGAGTTGAATTACTCGACCATAGAGAAAGAATGTTTAGCTCTAATTTGGTCCATCAACAAATTTTCACCTTATCTGTATGGGACACACTTCATTGTCCAAAGCGATCAACAACCTTTAACATTCTTGGCTGCATCTAAAAAGCTAAATTCGAGATTGTTAAGGTGGAGTCTGCTTCTGGCGCCTTATCGTGAAACGAAGTGTAACCCACTACTTTGTTAATCACTATGTCGAGATACAGATTTGCTTCAACCAATCAACGATCAACGTTCACCAGTCTCTGAGACAGAATAAATTAACGGCCATCTTGTTCACGCAAGATGGCCGATGAAAACTGAATAAAATTAGGCTGTATGAGACCAGGTACAAAACCGGAGGAAACCAATCAACTTGCTCCGCCAGGAACCAACCGAAAGCTTTCCTCAAGTAGTTACTTGACTATATAATCGGGCGGATTTTATGCTAACCACGCAACCCCGAACTTGACGCCAGAGATACAGACTGAAGAGGGAGAAGCTGTCACCTTGATTTATGGTAACTTACCTGAGGGCATCGACCTGCAACCTACTTCACTAAGTCGCGTCAAAACCTGGCCAGTTTAAAATCTTAGGAGGGTTTAATTGTGTCCTAAAAACCTGAGGTCGTATGTTCGAGTCAATCCCGCTGCCTGGAACTCCGCAGGAGCATAGAGGTTGACCAGACTCTACATCTTTGGTCCCCCTCAGTCTTGGGTGGGCTAAAGGAACGATACTCTGCCGGTGGTGTGAACCAAACAAAGAAGAACAGACTTAAGAGAGATGAGTACACATTAGTACCATTTCTGTCGGCATTGTGAGCATAGAACTGTCAATGAAGAAAACGTGAATTAGCGCAGCAAGAGACAATAATAAGATCATAGTGGATAAATTATACGTAAATAACAGCATAGCTGATAAACGTTTTATCCTTAATTAACAGCACAGCTGATATAATTTTTGTTCCTATAATTGGAAAACGTGTTGTAATATTTATAAATATAAATATTTGTAAATCATATGTAAACTTACCAATTCATTTCATTCCATTTTTTGCAACATTCACCTTTCTGCACAAGAGTAGATAGTGTATATACTAAACAAAATATAAGGAAATTGTATTTTGAACGACTTGTCAATTTTATCATTGTTAAGTAAAAATCTGTTTCCTTGTTTTGTTTAATATCACAGTTAGTTACACAGCGGAGGTGGCACTTTATGTCGGTCTCCTCTCTACTATTGTTTCGAGATCAGATCATTCACAGCCGTAACTAATTTGTGATACCAGTAGTCCTCTCAGACACTGGGACTTCACCATTTTCTGCAGAAATTCTATTTCTGTAATTTTCAGTACTATACTGATCCTACAGCCAAATAAAACCTCTCGCCACAGTAAGTAAGGACATCATTTCAGTGATATAGAATTAATATTAACATTATCAGTAATAAACATCATCTGGTTTATTCCGCTCCTGTATATCCTTTACTTATTTATAACTTGATCTTTCCAAACCATGTAGGGTACAAATTTAAATACTGATGCCATTCTTAGCATCTACACAAAAGTAATACACAATTAAATAAAGTGAGCGCCCGACTGCCCAAACGATCATGTTGCTTTCTTCAGAGTACAATTACATAGTTGTTGAATTGAACCTGGCTGTGGACCACTCCAGTTTACCAGCTGTAAATGGGCACTCAGTTGTGCGCTCGAACTAGGGAAGGAAAAGGCAGCGAGGAAGGGGACTAGCCACCTAACCTCGTAAAAGCGGTATCTTCCATGATGAAGCTTCTAACACTTCATTTGCCTATGACAATCTCTGCCATGGGACTGCCTTTATCTCCGTACGATATACAGCATTAAATGGTAAATATTATCTACATTTGGCTGTGGGGCTAGTTTTTATACGTTTTTGTACAAACAACAATCATCCACAAAGCACATGTTTAAATCATATTCAAAATAACAATACATTATATTAATGAATATTATACAGGCATATTTTGTGAACTCTATATATGAACCTGAATTAAAAAACAATATTATACACGTTAGTTATCCTAATTTCGCTTACCCTCAGACTCCAGACACTGACTGAAACTTCTGGCGATCCGCTCACACTTCAGATGGATTTAGCGTAGTAGCGATCTCTGCCGTCAGTCTGTCTCAAACCTCTTTCGTTGTGTGTGTCTCCAGTTTTCCGATACGCTATTTATAAGCCTAACGCGGCCGTATCGGAGAGCAGTGACGTCACAGCTTAAGCCAATGCTGAAAATCTCTTTTCGAAGCAGCGATTTTACTCGATCTGTGCGTTGCCTGAAACTTTCCCTTTCTCATTCTCGGCTTATATATTATCCATACTGTTCCATCTTATCTTGTTTTATACAGCCGAGATCTCTCTATATTCCTATCCGTGTAATTTCCCAAACTGTTATTTGTTGATTATAATATTTAGAACAGAAGTGGGTTTACAGGCTTACAGCGTAACTGTGGGCAGCCGTAATACGCATATATCTCCGTAAATGATAGCTTCCTACCGTTTCTTCTTATATACAGTTATACACAATCCTTTCCTGGACTGAAAGGTGAAATCCTTTTCTCAATGATTCCTTTATGCTTTTATTTATCATTGCCGATTGCCCTGTCTAATCAACATTTTGCCGATAAACCGCCATTTTGAAAGTGGTCGCCTTGTGACAATCGATCGGCGAATGGTTTGTAAAACTCCATGAACCCGTTTGCAATGAATTGAAACCAATTTTCAGACAGCAACCTCAGGGTATAGAATGATGATTTCATGAACCACCACTGCACGGGCTGGTGATTCCTTTATTGCTAGTTTCGTAAAGAGAACTAAAAGCATAAAGTAGTCCCGAGTTCCATATGGAGCAGGAGGAAAAGGTTAAAGAAATGATGTACATTCTAAGTATATCATTTACAGTTTCAAACCAGTGTAAATGTCGATATTAACATATGCACTTTAAAATTAATGGAAGTTTCAAACTTTTCATATCAGTGTAAACATAAATAAAAACATATTCCATTTATATTGTGAACACTATTCAATCAGTGGAAATGTAAATGTAAAAATATTCTATATGCACTATTTACCTTTTCATTTAAATGTAAAGGGACCCAAAGACGCAGAAATAGATAATGCAGTCAGCGATCCATAGCTTGACTGTTTGCGTCAGGGTCAGCGAACCAGAGCTGACCAAGACCCTACTCTACCCCCATGTGGTGGTCCTGGAAACAGGCTGCAACACTGCAGTCTGGCTGAGAGAGTAGGGATCGCAGAGGGAAGGCAAACCCTGTCCCAAAAAATGCCGTGCTGAAGTTGGAGGTATCGGCCGAAAGGCGCAGATATCGCAGCTCCGCTGTAAATGCAACCAACGTCCTTTTCAGGACGAACGAGGAAGATGAAGAAGAAGATTTCAATATAATGTAAAGCTAAGGCTATTCAGTTTAAATGTTGTAAAAGACAGTTTTATCCGAGGGATTAAATTTAATTCTCATCGAGGGTAAATTCTGAGATAAATGGGTTGGTAGAATAGAGAAAGGGGACACATAAGTATGTGTCGGGAAACGCAATACTCAGAAGAGTGTTCTGTTTCTATTCTTTATCATAGTTATTGGTGGTACCAGCAGAAAGTACTATCTCTGGAACCAAGTGACGGTAGAAGTGGACTGCCGTTGTGCGAGACGCCATCATCTGCATAGACAGACGCAGAACCAGCTTGGCCGTTAATCCTTGACGTTCTGGGAACGTGCGGCGCCTTTAACTTGGACTAGCGACGAGTGTGAGCAGTGTAAAAAGAACCAGCCCATCAGAAGGAGCAGAACCGTCATTGGCAGCTAAGTTTTACATATAAGCTGCGAAAGTGAACTTTTTTCATCGTCTCTATTATCCATCAATGATGAAACTTTTCTTCTAAACTATTCAATTATTTTCAAACTGTTAAAACTTAAGTGATTATTAAATTTTGTTATTTGTAATTTTTACAAATTTAACTTCGATTTAATCCTTTTAAATGTACTACATGTTTGTCTCAGTCAGTTTACTACACACACTCTAAACTCAGCTGAGTAAATCAGAGATGGGGGCTTAAACGAGCTAAAATAAATCATTGCTTAATTCTTCACAAAAGTGGACGGCAGATTCTAGAATTAACGTGCTTAGCCTAAGCAGCATTGTTTTCGCTTATCTGAATATCTTGTGAAGACTCCCTTTGTGATAGAAGTGTCATTATCCTTCTAACTACATCTCTGTCAAGAGTAATCTTGTGCGAAAGTAGACACCTTTGAAGGCCCATATTAGATACTCTTGAGTTTTGGCCACTGTTGGACCACTACTGCAAAGCAGGGAAGGCAATAACGTCACAGACAGGCTGGCTGAGAATTATTTTGCTCGTCCATTTTTTTGTCAATAAGTCAAATACCACCCCCTCCCCCTTCTTTGTAGGCTTTATCCTGTTGCATAAGCTCTGGTTTCCCAGTTTCAATTTTAAGAACGACCGCACTTCGGGTCATTTCATTCGTCTATACTCCAATTCCTGTCTTCATTACTCGTCAGCGGTGTATTTTCTTTAATTTCTCTGTGTTCCGCACCGTAGGCCTTTGTTCGTAGCAAAGTCTAGCTTGTTAGAAGTTCCCCTGGACTCAGCCAGTGACGTAACTCTACCTTCAAGCACACAAAACTACGTAGAGTATAACTATGCAACCATCCCACCTGCATGCATGAACTGGGGCGAAGGTCTCTGATCTTTTGCCGGAAAGATGAAACTACTTTTGTCATCTTTCCTGATAGACGGAGAGACATTCATTTATATCCGTCGCATAGTCTCTTCGCTGGTCAGACTTCAGTCTTTGACTGTTTTTAGAATCTTGTGCTACAAGATTTGTGTATGTTCTAGAAGATTCCCGAACTCCATTCATTCTGAAAATCGTTTTGATGTGTGTGCGATGAGTAACTTTAATTTTTAAAAAAGATTTTTTTTTCCAACTGGAAAAAATCCTACTGTCTTTAACATTATTCGATAGCAATTTAAATAGATAGACTGATAGACAGATAGACGGACGTACAGACAGATGGACGGAGGGTGGGCCGACGGGAGAACGGGCGGGCCGACGGGAGAACGGGCGGACGGACAGACAGACAGACAGACAGATAAGACAGACAAGACAGACAAGACAGACTATACAGATTAGACAGACAAGACAGACTAGACAGATAAATTAGATAGATTAGATTAGATAGATTAGATAGATAGATTAGATAGATAGATTAGATAGATTAGATAGATATATTAGATAGATTAGATAGATAGATAGATAGATAGATAGATAGATAGATAGATAGATAGATAGATAGATAGATAGATAGATAGATAGATAGATAGATAGATAGATAGATAGATTGATTAGATTAGATTAGATTAGATTGATAGATTAGATTGATAGATTAGATTGATAGATAGATAGATTTTCAGGGCAAATTTAACGTATTCTTAGAGCCGTATTGTGAACAACTCTACATAGCTGAGTTATACATACACGCACATACATACATTTGCATTCATGCACATATGTAGCTCCACACACACGCTCTTGTGTATTGAAATGTATGCAAGTACCATTTCCTCTATAAAATAATGCAATAAGGGGATACATTACACATAAAACCAAATACGCGTAGTTTCACTTGCATACTTAAACATAAAAAGGAAAGAAGAATAGTAATAAATAAAATAATAATTTCCCTTAAAAAAAATGTGTGCGCTTCTTCTAACAACAACACCATCTTTGCAGAATAAAATATAAAGCATGATTTTTTTTTTTTTTTTTTGGGGTACGGTTTTTGCCTTCTTCTGACGAGGAGCGTTTCTTTCAACCTGTTTGGTTTTATCAGAGCGCATTTACCATCCAAAAAAGCATGAGCGTTCGTTCGTTCGTTCGTTTGTCTACTATATTGCTGTTATACCCTGTTCAACCTGAAAGTTGGTTATAATTGGGGTATATTGTGCGTTAGGTTCTTCGGTGCTAGACGAATGTTAGTCCTGAAAAGGTCTGGTCCTGAAAAGGACCACTAGCTGGCTGTCTGGATTCTTCTTCGCTGCTTGTCTGTTTATGGTGTCGTGGCGTGTTCATGGTGTTCATATCCTGCCTCCCTATCTGGCTTCTTTGGATTTGTGTGTTTTTGCTCTCCTTGTTTCTGGTTCTTGTGTCTTCCTCTTCTCCTGTATCTGTAATAGTGCTTTTTCTATTATTGCTGGTAGAAGTTTTTCAAGTGTTTCTTCGATGACTTCTTCGTCTGATTGCTCGTTTGTTTTGGTCGCTATTGTGTTTGCTGTCATTTCCTCGATGGCTCTTCGCTCTGCTTCAATTTTCTTGAGAATTTTTGAGTTTTCTTCCGTCAGTTCTGTCAGCCTCTTTACATCTGCTTCTATCTGCTGCTGAAGGCTTTGCATGTCTTTCATCATTTCTCTGATTTTTTGTAGTTCTATTACATCATCACCGTTGTCTTTGTCGTCTTCGGGAGCCTGCTTGTTTCTGTTTACGACCTGTAGTTTCATTTTCATATCTTTGACTTCAGCGGTTAGTTTGTGTATCTGTCTTCTGTCGATCATGCTTTGTTTTTCTGCAACATCCGCAGCCACTCTGTTTTTTGCCTCTTTGAAAGGTATGTTTTTGGACACGGCCTCTTTCAAGATGCTCTTTGTTTCCTGGAACATCGGGCAGCCTCGGTACCTAGCCCCGTGGTTTCCGAGGCAGTTTGCACAGGTTCAGTTTGGATTTATGGCCATGTAATTGTTATCCTCCTTCGCTTTGGTACAGTCGCGATATGGGTGGCTACATGCACAATACCGGCAAACTGCATCTCTCCTGCACGTTTTCTTGGTGTGTGAATATTTCTGGCAGTTAGAGCACTGCATCACCGGAGGGATATATGCCTCTGTCTTTTTTGTTGTGGTTTCGAGCGTCAGTCTCTCGGGTCTTGTCGATCCTTCAACCGTCACTATCATCAGGTTGAAGCATGAGCGCAATTCCCGTGCCACATTTAAAAATTAAACATTGATCAGGAATCCTGATTTAGAAAGCTTGCATAATAGAAAGCAACGCACTGTAAATTTAAGTAAAAGCTCTACACAGCTGAGTATTATTCAAACTATTTATGTCAGGAATCGTGATTTCGAAAACTTACATAACAGAAATCAACGCATGTCTAAATTTAACGAAAAAGGATAAAATGTATGACTTATATAGTGTCTAAGCTAAGGGCGTTAACAGAGATTTTTACGTCCCTTAAGAGTGAATGGAGTTCGGGAATCTTCTAGAACATACACAAATTTTGTTGCACAAACATAGCTGAGAATTAATCAAACTTTTCTTGTCAGGGATCCCGATTTACGAAATTTTTATAACAGAAAGCATTGCACTGTAAATTTAAGTAACAGCTTTACATAGTTGAGTATTATTTAAAGTTTCCGTGTCAAAAACCCAGGTTTAAAAAACTTACACATCAGAAACCAACGCACTTCTTCTAAATTTAAGGAAAAAGAATAAACATTATGACTTACATAGTTTGTAAATTACGTCCCTTGCCCCTTGAGATAAGAATGAATGAAGTCCCTTGAGATAAGAATGAATGGAGTGAAGAACAATTCACTGCTCAGCCTCCTGACGTTGTACCACGACTACGAGGGGCGTTCAGAAAGTAATGCACCACATCGTTTTTCTCAGCTTATAATGAAGATAGAAGCATGAGATTTTGCACACTTTAAATATGGCATGTGCCAATTGTGTGCACCAAATTGCACCGCAACCGGCCAAATAATACGGCTGCCCTAAACCGTTGAAATGGAGCGTGTTAGCAACTTGCGTTATAAGCAGCGAATTGTGATAGAATTTCTCGTTGCAGAGAAGGAAACTGTTGTGAACATTCACAAGCGTCTGTGTGATGTGTATGGAAGTTTTGCAGTCGACAGGAGTACAGTCAGTCGCTGGGTTCAGAGAATCAAAGAATCAGGAAGTGGAGATACGGAGCTGCTTGATCGGCCGTGCTGTGGACGTCCTGCCACAGCCACCAACGCAGAAATGTTGAAATGCGCTGAGGGCATTATTCTTACTGATAGGCGAATCACTACTCAACAATTGGCCTTACAGCTGTCAGTCAGCATTGGTAGTGCAAATGCAGTTATAAAAACTCTCGGATTTTCTAAGGTTTGCTCAAGATGGGTTCCTCGAAGTCTCACAAATGACCACCGATTGCAAAGGAAAGCAATTTCTTCTGAATTGTTGGAGCGTTTCAATGCTGATGGAGATAACTTTTTGGCTAAGATCGTTACAGGTGACGAAACCTGGGCACATCATTTTGAACCTGAGACAAAAAGACAGTCAATGGAGTGGCATCATCCGCAATCACCAGGAAGAAAGAAATTCAAGACAATTCCTTCAGCTGGAAAGGTCATGATCACTGTCTTTTGGGACATTGAAGGTGTGATTCTTGTGGATGTTATGCCAAGAGGAGAGACAATCAATTCGAAAGCTTACTTTAAGACATTGAAAAAACTCAATCAGCGTTTTCGCAGAGTTCGGCCACACAAGAATCCAGCAGACCTGCTTCTCCTTCACGACAATGCGCGCCCTCACACAAGTCTGGCAACACAGAAAGCAATCACCAAATTGGGTTGGACTATACTACCCCATCCATCCTATAGTCCCGTATTGGTATCATCTGATTTTCATCTATTTGGTCCACTTAAAGATGCACTCCGTGGGACAAGGTTTGAAGATGATGGAGTTGTTTTTTTTTTTTTTTTTTCGTACGCCCGCTAATACTCGAGGCGAAATCTCAGGTTATTTTTAATGTCTAACCTGACATTGATTTTTACGTGAGTATCCTATTTTCTTGTACAGAGACAAGTGTCCCTCGCCATTCAGGCAGATACTCGCCGTTTTCGGAGGTACCCATTAGAGCTGGGTCGGCTCAGGAGCCGCCAGTCCCTGGTCGACGACACTCCTTCAAATGTCCTCGCCATGTCTCGAGTTAATCCAGTCCAAATCCCGGTCGACGAAAAATCCTCAAATGCCGTCGCCCGGGTTTGATCCTGAATCACCCGGTCGCCAGAGCGGTGTTGTAACCACTACGCTAGCGCGGCTCCCGATGAAGGAGTGATTCATGCAGCGAAGAAATGGCTACATGATCAAGACAAAATCTGGTACGGGTATGGTAAAGTGGGATGATATAAATATTTATAGGGGACTTAGTGTACTGACTGAGATCAGCTGTGAAGGTATCTGTATCTAATAAGTGTGGTGTATTACAGATGACCTTACTTGCTACCACATTTATACCTCAGTCAGAATTATTCTGGAATATTGTGATGACTACGTTGAATGTCTAGGGTTATGAACATGATGAAGTGTAAGTCACAACAACAACAGACAGATAAACAATTTAATTTATTCCACAACACTTTACAACACTGTGACACTCACACACATATAACACTCTATAAGACTATCTTAAATGAGTCAAGTGTTGAAGTTTTTAAAAATGTATTAATTCCTTTCAATAATAGATATCCTGATTCAACTACACAGTGAACCAGGAATCACAATCAAATGTAATTACACGTTGTATGTACACAAGTTATAGATATGATATTTGTTTGACATATTTTATTATAATTATCCTATGTGTGTAAGTTGTGAAGTGGTACTATGAGGTAATACTGGCTTTTTCAAGCTAGGTTGTTGTTTTTCATCATGACTTCAAGTGTTTGCGTATGGTAGAAATAGTATTGGGAAAAGTTCACAGTTCCTGTCAATTGAAACAATTTATTGTCCCTCTTTCTTTAATATAATGTCAATTTTAGAGGGGGTACATAAAATTGAGCTGCTCTGGCCACAGAATCTTATCTTCTGTGATGGCGGCAGGAACCAGTATCCTCTGCTCGCTTGCTTCACTGTGTTCTTGAGACACCTCACTGGTCGCTATCTGGACCAAGGGGTATGCTATCAGCCTCTGGATTCAGCAAAACTCAGACCAGGTGCTGCTTCAATAAGTTATGACCACGGTCCCTGAAACAAGAAGGTTGTACCTCCTACTTCAGAACTAATTTATAATCTATTTCCACACTGAACACAATACATAACAAACACTGAGTTCAGAGCGGTAGGCCAACTGCTAGCTTCATCTGAAACAATTTACACCAGTATTCTTCTCCTTAATGGTTACTACGCCTCTGCAATTCCAGCATTAGTTCCTTCTAGTCAATAAGGTAGGTGTCAGTGTACTATTTGGTGATCCCATGCATTTATACTTCTCTCCGACAAGTTTTGTTCAGGTTGGAGCACTATCTAGGCTTTGCCTCATGTTTGCTACTGAACCACACACATATACAGACATAAATTATCAATTCACATTCAATTTTCATCAAAAAGATATCAAATATGTCAATCTTACCACAATTCATGGAAATAATAAACAAATACGTTGACTGGCGATGAATTATGGCACAAATTCCGATCTGCCTCTGTCCCAGGCTTTTATTTAGAAAAATATGAGCTGGATCTCAACGCACTGTTTCTTAGTAAGTTTATTTTTAAAATGTGGCACTGAACAGACGCTCCCAATTGACTATATCAGCGGGTCTAGCCAATAGGACCATGTTTACACAAGCTTTTGAAAAAATTTACCCTTCCTACGTTTCCCCTAACAACCAAAAATAGTATTTGCAATCCGACTAATCATGTTTAGCCTTACATATCATTCCCGCCAATCAAATCGGATTTAACATGGTGGCCTATTTCCCGTAAAATGGTGGTTTCAAAACATGCCACTGTGCGATTATGATTTGGTGCTGTCAGACACCCTCACTATTTTCTTTTGGCTATAATTTGTTAATTCCTAGACTATTTGCGTATCACTTAACATATTCTTTGTCAGCAAGTCCTAAGGAACCCAAATATATAAATTTAATGGAGCTAAGTGGCTGCTTTCAAAATATGTATTCTAGGATAGTCGTGCTGTTTTTTTTTTGTTTTTTTGTTTTTTTAAATCGATTTAGAACCGCCACCTGTCCTGCCTTTTCGACTGTTCTGTCAGACTAATGTCAGGATTTCAGACATAAACAGTAGAATGTCATGTTTCCTAATAAGCATTAAACATGTTTTTTAAAACCTAACCGTGTATTGGTAGTGTTTTTTATCACTGTCTATTTGAAAAAAAGTTAGTGCTTCATGCCTTTCGCGTTGGGGGTGGCATTAATTGTATATCGCGAGACTGTGGTAGTATTGCCAGCGTTCCTCCGTTCAGCCCTCTCTCTCTCCACCCTAAGTTCATCTGTCTTTTCATTACGCAGTGTATAAAATGAAATTAATGCTAGTATTAATTTAGGTCATTAAGCAGCTTGCGTATCTCAAGGTTTTCTAAGAAATACAGTACACGTTTTATTGTTTTGTTGAAACGCGTGTATGCTGCTGTATGCTTTACTAGTAAACGTGAAAGCGTGAGAATATGCAGACGAAGCAGAAAAAAGGGGGATCTCGAGTACAGTCATTGTGACAGCACTGTTCTTTACCATTCTTCTTTTTCTTTTATTGAATTTATGTGTTAGGCTTTACATTTACCTTTTAATTTATATATGTGGATTTAGAATGTTTCACGACAAATTCTCCCCTCTTAAAACAGACGTTATATGTCAGTCTATAATTCTATATACACATAGAGAAATTTATTATTATTTCTGGGGCTTACGGTGATTCTCATCACACGGATGGCGGCTTAAAAAATCCGCTCCCAGATTAGTTTTTCCAGAAATATACTCTATGCTAAACTCAAATGGCTGCATAAGTAATGACCATCTGAGTAACCTAGAATTTTCATGCCTAGCCTGCGCTAGAAACGACAAGGGTTTGTGATCCGTTTGCAACTTAAATGCCTTCCCATACAGATAAATATTGAATTTCTTTATCGCCCATATTACTGCAAGACATTCTTTTTCGCTAGTTGAGTAATTGGTTTCAGCTTTATTCAACTTTCTGCTAGCATATGCCACTGGGCTTAATTCCCCATCCAGTGCATCTGATTTCTGTAACAGGGTCGCACCTAACCCGATATTACTGGCATCCGTCCTTACTATGAATTCTTGACTTAAGTCAGGTAATTTCAAAATATTTTTGCTTGTGAGCTTTTCCTTCAATTCCTGGTAAGCCAATTCACATTGTGCTGTCCATGTAATTCGATCTGGATTTCCTTTACGTGTCAAATCAGTTAACGGTGCACATATGGAATTAAAGTTTTTGATATACTTTTGGTAGAAACCACATAATGAGACAAAGGATCTCACGTCTTTCTTGGTTTGTGGTCTCGGGGCTTTCTTTAGTTTCTCTAAATTCTTGGGGTCAGGGGTCATGTTTCCTTGATGGACTGTGTGTCCCAAGAATTCTAATTCTTTACATCCAACGCAACATTTAGTTTGTCGGGCTGTTAAATTCGCTTCTCTAAGTCGATTAAACAGCATGTTCAGAGAGTCAATGTGTTCCTCAAATGTTTCTGTTGCTATAAGGATATCATCCATGAAATTTGTGATGCATGGGTTATTCAGAGGATCCAACAATTTTCTCATCATTCTAGAGAAGACACTAGGCGCATTCTTCAATCCAAATGGCAATCTGTTAAACTCATAGTGTCCCTCTGAGGTACTAAAAGCTAGGTATGGTCTAACCTCAGGCTTTACTGGAATCTGATAGTATCCTTTACTCAGATCCACTTTTGAGAAATATTTAGCTTTATTTAGCCTGGCAAACAACTGATTTGTATCCGGCAATGAATCCACCTGTCCTTCTGTGATAGCATTCAGTCTCCTGTAATCTATACAGAGTCTATGTTCTCCAGAGGGTTTCCTTAAGAGCACCACACTGGAACTATACGAAGATTCACTGTGTGAAATAATTCCTTCCTTCAACAAATAGTCTATCTCTTCCTTCAAAGCTTTCTCCTTAGCAAAAGGAATCGAATAGGGTTTCATACAGACAGGTGTGGGGTCTATCAGTTTCATATTATTCCAATAAGTTTGTTTGCCCCGGTCGGTCTGTTAACACCTCTGTATGATCATCTAGAACCTGTTGCACTCTCTCTTTCTGATTTTTCGTTAAATGTGTACTGATTTTCACCTGTGCCGCTGTCTCACAGGGGTGTAATGGATATTCAAATGATGAAAGTGGTTCCTTTTTCATCTCCATGGCAATGGACAAGGTCAACAAGAGTGTCTCTTCCTGATTTTCTCTTTCCAAATATTTCTTCAGGAGATTCACATGATAGATTTTTTCTTTCCCCTTCTTATCTATCTTATAATTGGTTCTAAACACCTTCTCTAGAACTGTATATGGACCTTGCCATCCGATTTGTAACTTATTCTGACTACCGGGTAGAAGAAGCAGTACCTTCTCTCCCACAGTCAAATCTCTGTCTTTAGCTTTCCTGTTATAATAGGCAGCATGTTTCTTCCTGGCTTGTCTCAAATTTTCATTGGCAAGTTTCCAGCCAGTTTTTAAACGAGTGGTCAGCTCATTCACATATTGGTATGAGGATGTAATATTTTCCTCTGCCTTTTCATCAGTCCACGTTCTTAACAGCGCTTCATATGGACCTTTAATTTTGTGGACCTATTTGTCCATGCACCGGTATGGTCTCTTCCACTCGAAGCTCTATAGTGATGATTTTTCTTCCCAGAATTATCATGCACAAAACGACCGCTACCAATTCTTTTCTTGGGGCTGTCTCCCCACTTAGAATTCTTGATGAGAGATTTTCTCTCTACATCCTCTTCCTCCAGTTTGTTTAAGTCCGATTGAGGGATTTTCGGCTTATCCTGGGGTAAGACATCTTTTTGCACTCTCTGCATAGTGGCCATTGTAAAACAGTTAATTGAAGCTTGTCCGTGACAAGGGGCTTCCCATTCCACTTGGTCCACTTTATTATTCTTTCTATTGTCAGGCCTACGTTTGCTCCGTGGCGTGTCCAGGTCCTGATCACTGTTCCCACTTGTGGGTGTTCCCTCATGTGCTATGCTACACCTTTCTACAAAATTCTCAATGTCCCACCTTGCCTTGGGCCAATAATAATTGTGAGCCACCTTTTGGATGATGGTACCAATTTTCTCATGGTCCCCATCTTGTTTCACATGTAGGCTCCTTATTAATTCTGCCCTATATGTCTTTGGAAGAACCAACTGTCCGTGACCATTGGATCTAGTTCCGGCCTTCCTGTAAATCAACTTGTTTTTCATGTAAAAATCTCCCTTTCCTGGAGTTGTATGACAAGTTGACAATTTCCTGAAACAAGGCTTGAGGGTCTTATCCCCAGCCTGTGCCTTCCTCATCTCATCTGGAGTGGTATCTATCAGAATATCCTCCTCCTTTCTTGAGGTTGACCTGACCTGAAGGGTGGCCATATACACAGGTTTCCTTCTACAATGGTCAGTGTCATGATTGTTCATCTTACAATTTTTACACCACCTCCTTCCTTGGTTGAAAGATTTTCTTTCATCAGATTTCCTTTCATCGAATTGTGGGGTTTTATTTTTATTGTCATACCGTGGCCTATCAAACTGGTGCTTACCTTTGTTATGATCTCTAGGATCAAATTTATTAAAGTTCTGTGGTGCCTTAAAATTATCTACCTGTTTCTTTTTATTACCTGATACCTCTGCCTGAGCTGCTTGATACCTTTCAGCGACATCTAGTAGCTCACCCAGTCTCTCTGCACCTTGTTCCATGAGAAACTTTCTCAGGTCTGGAGCCATGGACTCTCTTAATTGTTCTATAAGGATCATTTCCTTAAGATCTTGGGTTTTCCCCAGAGAAGTCCATTTCTCCAAGTATGTCTCTAACCGTGCAGAGAACTGGTGATAGGTTTCACCTGACAGTAGTTTAGCATTCCTAAATTTTTTCCTATTAATTCTCCATTCTTTTCATATCTTAACAAAAGAGCCTGCTTTAGCATGTCATAATTTTCTTGATCATTTCTGCTCATTTTGGCAAAAACTTCATAAGCTGCACCACGAAGCCCTTGAGATAACTTTAAGCTCCACCTTTCCCTCTCTAACCCATACGTGGTAGCTAATAGTTCATATCTATTTAGATAGCTCTCGATATCATCGTCTTTCTCAACAAAATGATCTAAATGAAAGTTCATAGCTGAGGTTGAGGCTCCCTGACTAGCAGTAGCATCGGAGGTAAAGGGACTGGCACCATTTTCAGGAGCATGGCCTTGAAACTCAAACTCCCTTAGTCGTAACTCATGTTCCCTTTGTAATCTCTTCTCCTCCTTTTCCGCTTCCCTCTCTGCAGTCAATCTTCTTTCCTCTCTTTCTGTAGCCAATCTTCTTTCCTCGGCTTCTCTTTCTGCAGCTAATCTTTTGTCTTCCCTTTCGGCAGTCAATCTTTTTTCCTCTCTTTCTGCCTCCAATGCCTTAGCCTCAGCCTCAATCTGCAACCTCTTAATTTCTTTTTCACGTTTAATATATTTGCCTCTAATTCTTTTGCAGTCTTCAAAATACATTTGAGTTTAGAGTATATTTCCCTCAATTTTTTAAGCCCCAGAAATTTCTTCACGTTCAATATATTTGTCACATTCTGTAGTGACATAAGCAATCATAACTTTCCCTCCATTCCTAACTCTTTTGCAGTCTGCACAGCAGCAGATCGAAATTTTGCCAAGTCGGCCATTTTCTAACAGGTAAATGTATAAAATATTTAACTTAAACAATTTTATCTATGACTAATTAACTAAGGACAACCACAAGCACTGAGAGCTCTACCTTATTTATTTTCACCCAAGGATACCTTTTAAATTTTTATTATTCCCAATATATATAATAGGAGAAAGTTCAATATCCCGGGAGCGAGACCCTAATATATGTGGTAAAGTGGGATGATATAAATATTTATAGGGGACTTAGTGTACTGACTGAGATCAGCTGTGAAGGTATCTGTATGTAATAAGTGTGGTGTATTACAGATGACCTTACTTGCTACCACATTTATACCTCATTCAGAATTATTCTGGAATATTGTGATGACTACGTTGAATGTCTAGGGTTATGAACATGATGAAGTGTAAGTCACAACAACAACAGACAGATAAACAATTTAATTTATTCCACAACACTTTACAACACTGTGACACTCACACACATATAACACTCTATAAGACTATCTTAAATGAGTCAAGTGTTGAAGTTTTTAAAAATATATGTATTAATTCCTTTCAATAATAGATATCCTGATTCAACTACACAGTGAACCAGGAATCACAATCAAATGTAATTACACGTTGTATGTACACAAGTTATAGATATGATATTTGTATTGACATATTTTATTATAATTATCCTATGTGTGTAAGCTGTGAAGTGGTACTATGAGGTAATACTGGCTTTTTCAAGCTAGGTTGTTGTTTTTCATCATGACTTCAAGTGTTTGCGTATGGTAGAAATAGTATTGGGAAAAGTTCACAGTTCCTGTCAATTGAAACAATTTATTGTCCCTCTTTCTTTAATATAATGTCAATTTTAGAGGGGGTACATAAAATTGAGCTGCTCTGGCCACAGAATCTTATCTTCTGTGATGGCGGCAGGAACCAGTATCCTCTGCTCGCTTGCTTCACTGTGTTCTTGAGACACCTCACTGGTCGCTATCTGGACCAAGGGGTATGCTATCAGCCTCTGGATTCAGCAAAACTCAGACCAGGTGCTGCTTCAATAAGTTATGACCACGGTCCCTGAAACAAGAAGGTTGTACCTCCTACTTCAGAACTAATTTATAATCTATTTCCACACTGAACACAATACATAACAGACACTGAGTTCAGAGCGGTAGGCCAACTGCTAGCTTCATCTAAAACAATTTACACCAGTATTCTTCTCCTTAATGGTTACTACGCCTCTGCAATTCCAGCATTAGTTCCTTCTAGTCAATAAGATAGGTGTCAGTGTACTATTTGGTGATCCCATGCATTTATACTTCTCTCCGACAAGTTTTGTTCAGGTTGGAGCACTATCTAGGCTTTGCCTCATGTTTGCTACTGAACCACACACATATACAGACATAAATTATCAATTCACATTCAATTTTCATCAAAAAGATATCAAATATGTCAATCTTACCACAATTCATGGAAATAATAAACAAATACGTTGACTGGCGATGAATTATGGCACAAATTCCGATCTGCCTCTGTCCCAGGCTTTTATTTAGAAAAATATGAGCTGGATCTCAACGCACTGTTTCTTAGTAAGTTTATTTTAAAAATGTGGCACTGAACAGACGCTCCCAATTGACTATATCAGCGGGTCTAGCCAATAGGACCATGTTTACACAAGCTTTTGAAAAAATTTACCCTTCCTACGTTTCCCCTAACAACCAAAAATAGTATTTGCAATCCGACTAATCATGTTTAGCCTTACATATCATTCCCGCCAACCAAATCGGATTTAACATGGTGGCCTATTTCCCATAAAATGGTGGTTTCAAAACATGCCACTGTGCGATTATGATTTGGTGCTGTCAGACACCCTCACTATTTTCTTTTGGCTATAATTTGTTAATTCCTAGACTATTTGCGTAACACTTAACATATTCTTTGTCAGCAAGTCCTAAGGAACCCAAATATATAAATTTAATGGAGCTAAGTGGCTGCGTTCAAAATATATTTTCTAGGATAGTCGTGCTTTTTTTTTTTTTTTTTTTATCGATTTAGAACCGCCACCTGTCCAGCCTTTTCGACTGTTCTGTCAGACTAATGTCAGGATTTCAGACATAAACAGTAGAATGTCATGTTTCCTAATAAGCATTAAACATGTTTTTTAAAACCTAACCGTGTATTGGTAGTGTTTTTTATCACTGTCTATTTGAAAAAAAGTTAGTGCTTCATGCCTTTCGCGTTGGGGGTGGCATTAATTGTATATCGCGAGACTGTGGTAGTATTGCCAGCGTTCCTCCGTTCAGCCCTCTCTCTCTCCACCCTAAGTTCATCTGTCTTTTCATTACGCAGTGTATAAAATGAAATTAAAGCTAGTATTAATTTAGGTCATTAAGCAGCTTGCGTATCTCAAGGTTTTCTAAGAAATACAGTACACGTTTTATTGTTTTGTTGAAACGCGTGTATGCTGCTGTATGCTTTACTAGTAAACGTGAAAGCGTGAGAATATGCAGACGAAGCAGAAAAAAGGGGGATCTCGAGTACAGTCATTGTGACAGCACTGTTCTTTATCATTCTTCTTTCCCTTTTATTGAATTTATGTGTTAGGCTTTACATTTACCTTTTAATTTATATATGTGGATTTAGAATGTTTCACGACAACGGGCTAGGAATACATGCACTTGTTTCGCGCTGGCTTAAAGCCGTACAAGTTGATGGGGATTGTGTTGAATAATACCGATGTTTACATGACATATCCATGTATATTGTTTATAAATTTCTTGCTTTTTGAATAAAATGCTCCTGAGAAAAACGATGTGGTGCATTACTTTCTGAACGCCCCTCGTATATAAACATTAAAACCTTCCCTCAGAAATGTCCAATACGCTGGTGAAAACCGCATCAAATCCGTTCAGCCGTTCTCGAATCATCAAAGAACAGCGCGAAAGACATTTTTCATTATATATATATATATATATATATATATATATATATATATATATATATATATATATATATATATATATATATATATATATATATATATATATATATATATATATATATATATATGAATGTTACAATTAATTATAACAGTCATGTAACTTTATTTGTGCTTTAAATTTTTTTTATTGTTGTGGATAAATCACTTGGTTGGAGAAAAACCACTATTTGTTAGTAACTCCCTACTTATTGATAAAGGGAGTGCCTGTATTATCGGATGACCACCGATCTAATAATGATAGAAAGATATAACCTTTTTGGTATAGGAAACCCCCTTTGATGTACAGACAGTGTATACTCATGCCTATACCTGGTTTCATCATACACTGTGTTGGTAAACACTCGCGAGACTATGCACGTAGCTAGAATAGATCATAAACTGTAGGCCTTATAAACAGGGAAAGGGGGAGATTCTGTAGCTTGTTGGCATGCATAATGAAGGTAGTGTATCATATGCTGATGTTTGTTCATATTTCCCTTCCAGAATTATTCTAGCGGACGACACTTAAGAGAGAAACATATCTCTCAAGAACGATTAAACGGTGGGAAGCTACTAGTTCCTGCAGACATCACCTCTATGTGTTACTTACACTACGTAACGCCCAACGTACCAGTTGACATCTTCGATTTCTTGCAATTGTGGTCTGCTGGACCAAAATTCTTTCGCTGCAGTGAGAATCGTAGGCCATGCGAGACAACTCGCAACGTCAACCTAAAGCATAATTACTAGTCATTTGTCCAGCAATATTGTGTGAGTTGGTTCCAAAGGTTGTTATAACCGGGAGTGAGTATAAGCTCTCATTGCAGATAAATGCTTCTATGGCACGTGCCTCAAATAGCCTCTGACAACCAAGCCCAGATCCCGGTCTTCATGCGTGGGTCAATTTGAGCCCGGCGGAACTGTTTCTACTGACTGGAGAAATGGCGAAGGCGAGTCACTGGTGTCTTAAAACCAGTAGCATCGGGCAGATAGGGCTTGTGATCCTTGGTTGGCAGCCTATCTAAGAGAAAGTAAAACTCTGCACTCAAATCACCGCTGCCTAGCGGAAATATTCATTTATAGGAAAGGCTTCGGGAGTAAACCCTGAGGGAAAATCCGGAGTCCCTAAGTCAGTCTAATGTTGATTCGACATTATTCTGGCAACTCCTGCAACGTGGCTGGTACCAAACTGTATCGGCTACTGCCGTTCCTTTGGATCTACCGGCTGCGTCGAGTGGGGGAACATGCTGCATGGGCAACAGCTTGATCTCCATATAACTGTGACCAAGCTCGCGTCATGGATTGGACATTCCAGCTACAACCTTTAGGTGTCGGCAAAACAGGGGAAGTAGCAGTTACCGGTTATAAGCATTTTGCCCTATTAGCGTAAGTCATGTCGCTAGGGGCTACTTCAGACAGTGAGAGAGGTTATAGGATCTCACTGGACAGCTACCGCCCGCTTCAAGCTGGGCTACCCCGAGTCAATAAGGTGTTGTCCCGCCCCTGTCTGCTTTCCCCATTGCGTGCAAGGGGATTAGTGTCAAACCCGAACTGTGGACAGAACGTTTTGCACCAAGCAATTATCACAAAACAAGAAGTAATAGAAATAAACAACACTAGACAAATGTATGACGATATAAAGAAAGCCCTTGATCCCCTAAAAACGTAAGACGGAACCGCTTAAAATCATCAGCGGAGAGAAGCTAACCGATAAAGGTAAACAGATGGAGAGGTGGATCGAGCACTACTCTGAGCTTTACACTAGTGAAAATACCGTCACACCTGAAGCCCTTTATGCTGTCAAATGTCTGCCAGCTATGAAGGAGCTGGACGCTGCACCAACATTAGAAGAACTCAGCAAGGCCATTGATAGCTTGGCCTCTGGCAAAGCACTAGGCGGTGATGGGATTCCTCCCGATTTAATCAAAAGCTGTAAGAGCACGCTTTTACATCTCCTGCATAGTGTGATGTGCCAGTGCTGGGAAGAGACAATTATTCCTCAAGACATGCGAGATGCCAAGGTTGTAATACTGTATAAAAATAAAGGAGACAGAAGTGATTGCAATAACTATAGAGGCATCTCTCTTCTTAGTATTGTTGGCAAGATTTTTGCCAGAGTCATCTTAATGCGACTACACAAGTTAGCTGAGCGCATATACCCAGAGTCACAGTGTGGATTCTGAGCTGGTAGATCAACAATAGACAGCATATTTTCTCTCCATCAGCTTCAGGAAAAATCAAGAGAGTAGAAAATGCCTTTATATATCGCCTTTAAAGAACTCACAAAGGTATTCGACCTGGTTAGTAGGGATGGACTCTTCAAAATCCTCATGAAAATAGGCTGCCCTGCTAATTTTCTGACAATGGTAAAGACATTCCATGAGGACATGAAGGGAACAGTCCAATATGCTGGAAGCACATCACAGCCCTTCGACATACGCATTGGCGTTAAACAAGGCTGCGTTCTGTCTCCAACCCTGTTCGGGATCTTCTTTGTCTTACTCTTGAAACATGCATTCAGAGATGCCACTGAAGGAATATGCCTTCACACTAGGTAAGATGGCCGTCTGTTTAATCTCGCAAGGCTAAAGGCAACAACAAAAATCAGAAGCGTCACTATAAGAGACTTGTTATTCACTGATGACGCTGCAGCCAACAGGAGCTTCAGAGCTTGATGAATTGCTTCACTCAAGCATGCAAGGACTTTGGCCTCACAATAAGTGTAAAGAAAACAAATGTGCTGAGTCAGGATGTGGGTGCTGCACCAGTTATCACTATCAATAACTATGAATTGGCAGTTGTGCACCACTTCACATACCTGGGGTCTACTGTGGCCGTATATGTTTATACGGCACTAGTAGTTATATTGATTTTATTTAGTCAAAGTTAATCCTTCATATGTTGTGGTGGTTCAAGTGCTAACTGGCCTTCCGCCAGAGATGGTGATACTTGACCTTTTGTTATTTTTTTTCAACCCAGGAATGTTCTTCCCTTTAAGTTTGGTGATACGCAAAACAGTTTCAGCATAACAACGTATATCCAAAAGAAATTACTGTAAAGTTCCACAAACAGCAATGTAGAAAAATTCAATTACAGTTTATTGATGTCATTAGACAAACACTGTAAATTTCACAATGATGATTGGTTATCCAAGATGAAAAAATATGTAATCCAACTGAATAATATATGTATATCAAAATAGAATAATATATGTATATCCAAATAGAATAATATACTGATTTGTCTACTCAAAAACTTGTCTTGGTATCCTCAAAGACGAAGTTCACCTAACGCTTTCTGTAAAAATCCACTAGTCTAAAGTTATGGTTTCATTAGAATCATAAATCCCGAAAAATCTCTCTGCCTATCGCCCACAACTCTTCTATTTATAATATTTCTTCTTTTTTTCCCGCCTTTCTTCACACGACCCGTCCTTTTTTCACACGTACAATAATCTACATTTGCACTCCTTTCCTCAGCTTTTCGACCTTTTTGCACACGAAATTCTGTTATTTCGACTTTTTTTCACATGTGTGATCTTTTCCAACTTAACAATTGGATTAAAAAAAACCAGATCACACAAACATTCATTTCCTACTTTCGCGCTTATAAAACCCATTCATTATTATCTGGGACTGACCTACGTTTGCCCTGTCAGAGCAGTAAGTGCCAACTGAACTTTGAATGAATACTGCGTTTTGTGTAAAAACGTCTTATTTGCTTTTAAGGTCTGTCATTCTTACATGTAGCATATTATAGCACATATAAATGCTTAGCGTGGAAGTAGGAGGGATAATGCTAGCGTGAAAGGCCAAGCGGTCACACTACCATCAATGACAAACTCTCTCTGGACATAGAAATTGACAGCCGGATTGGCAAAGCTGCAGTTACCTTTGCCCGCCTTACATCGCGTGTTTGTGGAAACGCCACTGACTCACAACGAAGACCAAAGCTTCGGTATATAACGCCTGCGTCACCAGAACACTTCTATATGGCAGCGAGACCTGGACAACCTATGCTAAGCAAGAAAGAAGGCTCAATACCTTCAATCTACGGTGTCTATGCCACATGCTCGGCATTTCGTGGAAAGCTAAAGTGGCACATGTCGAGGGGTTATCACGGGCTGGCCTTTAAAGCATGTATACACTGCTTAGACAGTGCAGACCGCTGGCTTGGCCATGTCCGCCGCATGGAATATGGTCGCATCCCGAAAGAAATCCTCTACGCGCAACTGGCAGATGGCAAAAGAACAGCTGGGCGACCGCAGCTGAGATTCAAAGATGTGTGCAAGAGAGATATGAGGGCACTGGATATAAATCCAGCTACCTTGGAGGACGAAGATGCCGATCGCACCTAGTGGCGGTGCTATCTGCGGTGCCAACTGAGATTGGGCGAAAAGAAGCTCATACAACAAGCAGAAGAGAGGAGAAAACGTTGAAAGGAACACCCGGAAAATACGCAGCTGAAGGCTGTCACCACAGGGGGCACATTCTCATAGTCAGTTTTGGCTGAAGGGGCTAGTATTATTATTATTATTGTGTGAGGAAATGTGGATAAGGCATGCAGCAGCAGGAAATTTGTTCTGCTGTATTCAGCCATACTTCACGAGAATAAGAGAGCAGTGATCGGACAGCTACGTAAAAACTATTTATGTAGTTACACCTGCAACAGTGGTTATAATTTTCCAGCTGTCCTTCGGGTTACCTTACCCTCGCAAGCAGGGCTAATTCTGAGAGGGAATGGATCCCTATAACCTCAGTGATCAGCACTAACTATGAGAAAAACTGGTTTATGATTTCGTGTACACAAATCTTCAAAGTATCCTCGAGACCCTGCACTTGGATACAAAGTGGATTTTATTATGCTATTGCGTTTCTTTTTCCTTATTCTGATTCTGTCTTAACTGGGTTTACATTGTTTTTGGTCCTCATTAAGTGGAATGTTGCATTCTATTGTTTTTTAATATTGTTAATTACTACATTTTCTTGTTTTCTGTTTGATTGGGTGTTAACCTGAATTCTATTTTTGTGACTCAAAAATCATTATTTTCTTCATTTACACACACACACACACACACACACACACACACACACACACACACACACACACACACACACACACACACACACACACACACACACTCACACACACTCACACACACACACACACATATATATATCTTCTCTTCTTTGATCCTTAGCCGCAGACTGTAAAAGCAGTCAGTGGCCATCACGCCTAGTGGCGTCTTGTAAGGCAACAACAAACTGTTTCCACTTTGCTCGGTCGGCGGCCATACTTCGTACAGTGCCCCAACTCTGGTTCATTCTTTGCATCTCATCCTCCACAGTTCTCCGCCAAGTTGTTTTTGGTCGGCCTCTCTTTCGTTTTCCTTCAGGGGTCCATAGCATAACTGTTCTTGTAATGGCATCGGGGTCTCTTCTGAGGACATGGCCAACCCAGCTCCAGCGTCTGCCAGCTATGATGGTGTGCATGTTCTCTTGGTTACTCCGAATAAGTAGTTCTTGGTGATGGTATTCGCCCAAATGATTCAGTGAATTTTCGTTACGCACATTGCGTGGAAAGAGGACAGTTTCGACAATTCTTTCTCTGTTACTTTCCAGCATTCCGCACCATAGAGAGGCACAGAAAGTACACAGCTCTCATATAGTCTTAATTTGTTGTTTGTGCTGTACTGGGAAGACTTCCAGATGTTGTTGAGACTAGCGAAGACTATTCTCTCTTTATTCATTCTGTTGTTGATGTCGTTGCTTGTTCCGCGGTTCTAATGACGATGTTTGTGCTTTTCAACGTATTTTATGTCATGCTTATACGTAGTCAATGTTAATAAGAGTGTGCTATTTTATTTTATTTTACTTTACAACGTTGAATTCCTTGAAATGGATATGTAAAATGCAAGTGAGAATAAATGAATTCAGTATGAAAGGTGAGAGAAAGGAAGGGCAGAATGTCAGACTGGCCTGCGCGCCCAATTCTCAACCCTTTGAAAATAAAGTTCGTTCGTTCGTTCGCCGTCTGGTGTTACTATGCATCCTAAGTATGTAAATGTGCCTGACTTTTCTAGCTTCTGGTTCCTTATTGTTACTGGCTCAGGATTCCCCACATTGAGTGTCATGACCTCTGTCTTCTTCAGATTGATGTTCAGACCCACCTGCTGGCTATACTTATTCAGTCTATCGGTTTCTTCTTGGATGTGTTGATGTGAATGTGTGAGTAGTGCGAAGTCATCTGCATATTCCAGGTCTTCCAGTGTCAAAAATGTTGTCCATCTAATTCCTCTTGGGCTGCCCTCTGTTGTCTGGCACATCACCCAGTCTTTGACTGTCAAAAATAAAGTTGTTGATAAGGTGCATCCCTGTCGTCCTCCTGTCTTCACCTCGGAAGTTAGGTTGCTCAACCCAACACTGCATGTAAAGTTAGAATGGAGGCTTTTTATAATGGAAACAATGCAGCTTGGAATTCCATAAGTCCTCAGTATTTTCCAAAGGCTGTCCCTGTGTATGCTGTTAAAAGCCTTTTCAAAATCAACAAAGTTAATGTATAGCTGTCTCTGCCACTCTGAGCACTGCTCTATAATGTTCATGAGGGTGAATATATGATCTGCACATCTTCTGTTCTTTCTGAATCCCGCTTATTCTTTACTCAGTATATAGTCTAATGCTTTTGAAATTCTCTGGATAATTATCTTGCCTAGTATTTTACTGGGAACTGAGAGGAGAGCAATATATAAGGCCGTGTTCTGGCTCCGACCCTCTTCGGGATCTTCTTTGCCCTACTCTTGAAACATGCTTTCAGAGATGCAACTGAAGGAATATGCCTTCACACTAGGTCAGATGGCCGTCTGTTTAATCTTTCAAGGCTGAAGGCAAAAACAAAAATCAGACGGGTCACTATAAGAGACTTGTTGTTCGCTGATGATGCTGCAGTCGTCACTCAAAGCCAACAGGAGCTTCAGAACTTGATGAATCGCTTCACTAAAGCATGCAAGGACTTTGGTCTCACAATAAGTCTAAAGAAAACGAATGTGCTGAGTCAGGATGCGGGTGCTGCACCAGTTATCACTATCGATAACTATGAACTGGCAGTTGTGCATCACTTCACATACCTAGGGTCTACCATCAATGACAAACTCTCACTGGATACAGAAATCGACAGCCGCATTGGCAAAGCTGCAGCTACCTTTGCCCGCCTCACATCGCGTGTTTGGGGAAACTCCAAACTCACAATGAAGACCAAAGCTGCGGTATATAATGCCTGCATCACCAGCACACTTCTATATGGTAGCGAGACCTGGACGACCTATGCTAAGCAAGAAAGAAGGCTCAATACCTTCCATTTACGGTGTCTACGCCGCATCCTCGGCATCCCGTGGAAAGATAAAGTGACTAATGTCGAGGTGTTGTCACGTACTGGCCTTCAAAGTATGTATACACTGCTTAGACAGCGCAGACTTCGCTGGCTTGGCCATGTTCGTCGCATGGAAGATGGTCGCATCCCAAAAGATATCTTCTACGAACAATTAGCAGATGGCAGGAGAACAGTTGGGCGACCACAGCTGAGGTTCAAAGATGTGTGCAAGAGAGATATGAGGGCACTGGACATGGATCCAGCAACATGGGAGGATGAAGCTGCCGATCGCACTAAGTGGCGATGCTATTTACGGCGCCAACTCAGATTGGGCGAAGAGAGGCTCACACAACAAGCAGAGGAGGGGAGAAAACGTCGAAAGGAGCAGCAGGAAAATAAGCAGCTGAGGGCTGTCACCTCAGGGGCGCATTCCCATAGTCAGTTATGACTGAAGGGGCTATTATATATATATATATATATATATATATATATATATATATATATATATATATATATATATATATATATATATATATATATATATATATATATATATATATATATATATATATATATATATATATATATATATATATATATATATATATATATATATATATACCAGTGGCGTGTCCTGGTAATGCGAGATAGGCGTGCTGCTACTTAAAATGAATATGTACGCCTACTATTTAACTTCTTTCCCTCTTAATTTAAAAACCATCTATATTCAATTACGCAACGATAGTTATTAGGGGTATATGTCAATTATCTCCGAAATACTAATTAACTTACAACTTGAAACTCACTGTCACTGTAATAATCTGCATTCCCGGCAACTAACAAAAATTAATCACAAAAAACACTGGACGGACACAGCCGATTTTTACAACTCGAGAGCTGCTAGTCCACCGCACGCATGTTCGCATTGTATTGACGTATCTGCCCATGACCCCGGTTCATACAAACCAGTCTTTAGACGTGAATCCGAACGGTCCAGCACGCATTGTGATGGAATTACCCGAGAAACTTCGGGCGATTGCTACAACCAATAAAAACTGCACTATAAAACGCTTCTGTGAAACTGAAACTAGATGTACTGTTAGATTCTATGCGGGAAAATCCGTTATCCTGATGCGTGCGGTCCGAAAGCAGAACTTAGAGGAGAAATATTTTATAGAATAATAAATTAAATTTTTATTTTCCTTCGCGCATAGGTGTGCGCAGCACGCACAGCACACATAGAGAATACGCCACTGATATATACATTGTCTATCAGGAGTTACTGAGAGAGTGAATGGCCATTGAGACAACAAATCGTGAGGGTGACCAAGAGCTATAACACATACACAAATCTTACTTCTTGTCTGTCTTAAGGCATTCAAAAATCACATTTTGCTATACCTTCTTCTTCTTTCACATCTAACAGTTCACTTTATTTCTTCCATCTTACCATTGTCTTATCTCACCAGACGACAGTATGACAAAATTATCAACGAAGAGAGGAATTCAAAATAGACATGGCTAGAAAAAACGTGACAAGATCTTGAACGGACAGCACGGTAAAGGAAAGTTTAGCGTGTACTTCTTTAGGAACTAAAAGGTCATGGATAAATACTAATACACCAGGAACGTCCTTATATAACAAGAGTATCCTAATATTCCAAGAGCGCCCTAATCTCTCTTTTATACTAACTGTCTTATCAGTAACGATCTTTTCCGCTCAACAATTTTTAATATTAAACTCGCAATCTTGTCACGACGCAATGTACGGTCAAGAAACTTGATTGCGCACCAATTGAAAGACTACACATTTTCGCTCATATTCTTAAAACTGGCGGATGCTTGATTATTGACAAAATTTCTTGAATGTTCCCCCATTTGTATTTAGGGTGAGTATGAATACGTATCTTTATTTATATTTAGCTGTAGATAATGAATAGATTTCGTTACATTTTGCAGTAACTCGGCCGATTTAGTCGCTCATGTCGATACTCCCTTAAATAATAATTCTGAGACGAAGTAATAAACAGTTTATTTTGAATGTTATGCTTTTTAATTGTTTTTTTAAAACGTACTAAGGCAAGATTTTAAAAGATATCCTTATATGTTTAAAACACGTTGTGATAAAACAGCTGTTAATTAATTAGTAAAATTTTACATTTGACTGTTTTTCACTTCTTTCCATGCCCTTGTTGACACGTTGGTCCATAGCTTTATAACCTAATGTATCCAGATAAATGACAACGTGAGAATTAGTTCCCGCCATGAGAACATGCAGCAGACAAAGCATAATATAATTACGTTCCACCATGTTGTAGCGGGTGACTTACTCGCCAATAAAGAACATACTGACTTATGAAAAGCGTCCTGATTAAAAAAAAGAGTCCTAATATACGAAGAAAAAAAAGTTATAATATTCGAAGAACATCATAAAATAGGAAGAGCATCCTAATATTCGAAAAACGTTCTATTATCCGAAAAACAGCCTAGAATAAAAAAGAGTATCCTATTATATGAAGTACGCCCTAGTATACCCAAGGAAGGAAGGATCCATATTTACCTTGATTGAAAGAACCAGGAAACAAAACAAAGATTTATGACGAACGCAACTTCATTACGTGTTACTGGAACCCACGGCGCACCTAGGAGGGTAATATCCTGGAAACAGAAGTCGTATTTGTTGATAATCTGATCTGGCTTCCTAATGGCTTATCAGTCAATCAGTGTCATGATTTTCCATCTGGACTTTATCAACACGGCCTAGAGAAAAACCAGCCCTTCTGTTATTCCCTCATAGGAGTGTCCCATCTGTAACTCGCAACACGAATTGTTCCATGGAGACAAATAAAGAGATAAATATTCAGAGCTGTGTGTTACCCAACTACTTTATCACCCACGCACGCTCTCACAATCACACACTCAAGAGTTTGTTCATACACACAAACATTGCGCAGTGTGATGAATCTTTTTTCTCTTGTGAACTGGCGTGATCTTAGAGGTTCATTAAATTCTGAATTATGTAGGCGAGCTTTGGAACATTTTAAATATGTATGTACTCACAAAGTACTGTGCAGTTCCCGTGAGGTGGGGGGGGGGGGGGTCTCTGGAGAAACAAAGAGAATACGACTGATGCATCCTCTTGCATGTCGTAGAGTGACTAATATGAGGTTATCCATGGAGCTGGCAACCTCACCATGTAGAACAGATTACCACGGACACAGCATGCCGCTGTTTGGCGCAGGCTTTCGGCAAGGAGACCAGCTGCAGTAGTGGCTTCATGCTCCATAAGGAGCGCAAAGGAAAATGATAATGTCCCACAATAGAACTAGCCAATCAGATCTTTTTGTTCGCATTAGTCTTTCGCTCTCATATTACCACATGTTTTCTCTCATATAACACCATGTTTTCTTTCATATAACTACATGTGTTTTTTTCATATAACACCATGTTTTCTTTCATATAACTGTCGCGAGAGGTTCAGATGTTATTACAATTTAAGATATCCTGGACAAAAACATGTATCAGATGATACCAGGATTGTGCCAGATAAGAGACTGGTCTTAAAAGAAATACCCCCTTCTCTGAAACAATCAAAGGTAGGATCAAGCTGTATAAACCTTCAAGTATGATGATAGTGTTTGGTCCTGAAGGTCTAAGTGCTACCTCTCAAGATCCTCCCTTGAATAATGGTTATATTATTTTTATTGACTCTGCTAGGGGATTAATTAATTAATTAAATATGTAATATATCCAACAACCAGAACCTTAACTCAAATTTAAATAATTAAGCAAGACTGATTATATAAATATATTTACAATTTATTGATCCTATACCGTTTCTCTTTTCGGTTAGGAAAATGATAAAGAATTTCAAAGGTTTTTACAAAATAAAAATAAATACACATGGAACGTCATTTCCTCAATACTTCAATATGATAAAGTTATATTTCAAATGTCAATTATGTATTTAACGTATATATAGTTATCACTTTTGCTGGACTGTGAAGTGATGTATTTTAGTTTAATAAAGTCCTTCATAAGTCATCACTCAACCTGTTTTTGTTATTTGTATTTTATTTGTGCTAGAATGTTTCTGGATATGCTGAACAGTGAAATTGTGTTTCCACTTATCTGGTAAAATGAGAAGCATCCAACTATAACAAGGATCATACAATGTCTGGATCTCCAGGCTGGGAAAATAGGGTGTCTAGTTCTATGTATCTTGAGAACGTTGGCACCACAGAGTCCCTCAGAAGTGAATGTCTCGAACAATCTTAGTAGTTGCAGGATAAAACTTGTAATACAAATAATCACAACCCTTGTATGGTCTAGCACTATTCTATCCACACACACAATGGACGTAACAAACAGTTTCAGACATGGTGCTAACAGTTGCACAGGACAATTTACCTCAGTACTACTCACAGCCAGTTCAATGTGATTACACTTTCCTTATAAATCCTACGTTAGATCCATTTGTCCATGATCTGCTTCCATACAACGATTTGGTTTAGTACAAATTACTAAGTGACACCTTGATTAATACATGTTAACCAATCCTGTCATCCTTTCTTATGTTCCTGATCAGTGTGTCGTTCCTTTAAGAAATATTCCTTCAAATGCATTATTAAACTTACAGTCGTATTTCTGCCATTATTCTCAATTATACTACACATTTCACAATGCTGGCTTTCGTCTCTAAAAGTCAACACATGCTTGCGTTCAAGCCGGCAGCACAATCGTCCTGTAATTTTTTTCTTAACACATTCAACACACTTCATAACACACAAGTGGATTAATCACAGGAACATTGCATAATTACATATATATATATATATATATATATATATATATATATATATATATATATATATATATATATATATATATATATATATATATATATACAGTAGAAGTAGAACTCCATTTATCCGAACCCCATGGGACCGAGCATCGTTCGGATAATCAAATGTTCGGATAATTGGATTACATAATGTATCGAGTACATGTACACATATTTCTAAAAATAATTAACCATCACAAGGAAAATACACTATAAAACATATTTACTTGTACTGTAATAATAATACCCACACTGTATTAGATCACTGTATCACCAAAATCTTTCATTACATTGCAGTGCATGTACTACTTGTATTAATTATTATTTTTTAAGAAAGAGAAATGTTTTCAAAATAACATTACAAACGATTCAAAACCAGGCGCAACTTACGTATACATGTACTTGCACAGATGTAGCCCACTATTTAAAATAATGAGGAATCCTCTTTTGCACCAAACTGGATAGTCTCCTTTTGGGTGCTAAGTCCCGCATTCTCTTCAACAGCAGAGGCTGTGTAGGACAGCTGTCATCTTCTTGCTCGTACCAAGCCAACGCTGTTTCTAGTGCTATAAAGGCCTCTTCAGGACTTGGTCGACGTTTTGGGTTTTCTTCATAATCTACAAGTACATCATGTACTTCTGAGGAGTCTTTATCACTGGTCACTACATGCATTTTTTTTTCTTCTTGCACAAAAACAACATTTCTTCGTCATTCAAAAACGGAAAACCAGAATCATTATCATCTTCTAGCCACATGTGTGCATCATCTTTGTCACAGTCCGAAAATCCGGGCATTGCTTGAAACAGTTCCACAACTTCATTTATACAATCATCATTTGTGTCCACTGCAGTAGTTTCATTTCCTCCTTTTTCCCAAGCAATCTATTCCAAGCCTTGTTGAGATTATCTTGTGACAGGGTGGTCCAAGCATCAGCTAACATATAGCAGCAATCTTTGAGATTAAGCTTTTTGGAAAACGCTACCACACTTTCTTCATCTTCAGCCAACAATAAACGACGCAGGACTTCCTTCTTGTACATCTTTTTAAGCTTTGCTATAACACCCTGATCCATTGGTTGAATCAGTGCTGTTACATTGAGAGGCAGAAAAATTACTTTAAAATTTGCATCAACTGCATTCAATGTATCCGTCTCTGGATGAGATGGTGCATTGTCCAGTAGAAGAAATTCGTTTCCAGTTTTCTTTTCTTGTTCTCTCAGCCTCTTCACATTTGGGATGAACTGATTTGTATACCAATCAAGAAATATTTCACTATTCATCCAAGCACTCTTCTGTGCTTTGTGGCACAATGGGAGACATGTCACATTCTTTAAACAACGTGGTTTTTTTTTTTGGCTTCGCTGATCATTAGCACCGCACCGGTGAACGATGACTTCCACTGGCATTCGCGGCTACCAAAATTTCACTTTTTAAACCCAGGGGCAGATGCTTCGTGCTGAGATGCAAGTGATTTTTGAGGCAATGATTTCCAGTATAAGCCAGTCTCATCGGCATTATACACATCATCGAGTGAATAACCTTCTTTCAAAAAAGCCAAGAGTGTTTCTTTAAAATTTTCAGCGGCAGTTGCATCGCTAGATAAAGATTCCCCTTGAATCTCCAATTCTCGTATGCCATGACGAGATTTAAAGTTTCTTAACCATCCCTGGCTAGCCTTAAAGTCAGGAGGACCTCAAGTTGATTGTTGAACTGAAGTGCCTTTTCACACAATAGAGAGCCAGAGACAGGTTCCCCTTTGCTTCTTTGCACAAACCATATATACAAAGCCTCTTCCAATTTCAAATCTTTCGCATTTCTCATGGTTTTACGTTTCTTCGACCCATTTTCACTATCCAATTTCGATGCAAAAACTCATAATTTTATCCTTGTTACTTTTGATGTCAGAGACGGTAGCTTTCCCAACATTGAAAATCCTCGCAAGTGAAGACACAGTTTCACCTTTTCCTAGTCTCTTGATAATTTCTGTTTTCGTTTCAATTTACAAAACATTGCGGTTCCTTTTATATGCTTTAGGCCTACTGGAAGATGCTATATCGCACAGAGAAATACTTGTACACTAAAATTATTCTGCTGTAGTAGCAGACACAATTATTTTAAGTTGAACTGTCTGTTTAGCCAGTGTTCTGCCTAGAACGCACACGCACACTGGATTGGTAAACAAGATATTAACTGACTTTATGATCTAACTGACTTCTTGTACGTAAGCGACCGACCATTAGCCCATCATATCCTCTACAAATTGTTCGCACACATTTGAAGCTTGCCGCATCAAAAGATTCAGAAATGTAGTCTAACATGACTGGCTAAACAGACAGTTCAACTTAAAATAATTGTGTCTGCTACTACAGCAGAATAATTTTGGTGTACAAGTATTTCTCTGTGCGATATGGCATCTTCCAGTAGGCCTAAAGCATATAAAAGGAACCGCAATGTTTTGTCAATTGAAACGAAAACAGAAATTATCAAGAGACTAGGAAAAGGTGAAACTGTGTCTTCACTTGCGAGGATTTTCAATGTTGGGAAAGCTACCGTCTCTGACATCAAAAGTAACAAGGATAAAATTATGAGTTTTGCATCGAAATTGGATAGTGAAAATGGGTCGAAGAAACGTAAAACCATGAGAAATGCGAAAGATTTGAAATTGGAAGAGGCTTTGTATATATGGTTTGTGCAAAGAAGCAAAGGGGAACCTGTCTCTGGCTCTCTATTGTGTGAAAAGGCACTTCAGTTCAACAATCAACTTGAGGTCCTCCTGACTTTAAGGCTAGCCAGGGATGGTTAAGAAACTTTAAATCTCGTCATGGCATACGAGAATTGGAGATTCAAGGGGAATCTTTATCTAGCGATGCAACTGCCGCTGAAAATTTTAAAGAAACACTCTTGGCTTTTTTGAAAGAAGGTTATTCACTCGATGATGTGTATAATGCCGATGAGACTGGCTTATACTGGAAATCATTGCCTCAAAAATCACTTGCATCTCAGCACGAAGCATCTGCCCCTGGGTTTAAAAAGTGAAATTTTGGTAGCCGCGAATGCCAGTGGAAGTCATCGTTCACCGGTGCGGTGCTAATGATCAGCGAAGCCAAAAAAAAACCACGTTGTTTAAAGAATGTGACATGTCTCCCATTGTGCCACAAAGCACAGAAGAGTGCTTGGATGAATAGTGAAATATTTCTTGATTGGTATACAAATCAGTTCATCCCAAATGTGAAGAGGCTGAGAGAACAAGAAAAGAAAACTGGAAACGAATTTCTTCTACTGGACAATGCACCATCTCATCCAGAGACGGATACATTGAATGCAGTTGATGCAAATTTTAAAGTAATTTTTCTGCCTCTCAATGTAACAGCACTGATTCAACCAATGGATCAGGGTGTTATAGCAAAGCTTAAAAAGATGTACAAGAAGGAAGTCCTGCGTCGTTTATTGTTGGCTGAAGATGAAGAAAGTGTGGTAGCGTTTTCCAAAAAGCTTAATCTCAAAGATTGCTGCTATATGTTAGCTGATGCTTGGACCACCCTGTCACAAGATAATCTCAACAAGGCTTGAAATAGATTGCTTGGGAAAAAGGAGGAAATGAAACTACTGCAGTGGACACAAATGATGATTGTATAAATGAAGTTGTGGAAACTGTTTCAAGCAATGCCCGGATTTTCGGACTGTGACAAAGATGATGCACACATGTGGCTAGAAGATGATAATGATTCTGGTTTTCCGTTTTTGAATGACGAAGAAATGTTGTTTTTGTGCAAGAAGAAAAAAAATGCATGTAGTGACCAGTGATAAAGACTCCTCAGAAGTACATGATGTACTTGTAGATTATGAAGAAAACCCAAAACGTCGACCAAGTCCTGAAGAGGCCTTTATAGCACTAGAAACAGCGTTGGCTTGGTACGAGCAAGAAGATGACAGCTGTCCTACACAGCCTCTGCTGTTGAAGAGAATGCGGGACTTAGCACCCAAAAGGAGACTATCCAGTTTGGTGCAAAAGAGGATTCCTCATTATTTTAAATAGTGGGCTACATCTGTGCAAGTACATGTATACGTAAGTTGCGCCTGGTTTTGAATCGTTTGTAATGTTATTTTGAAAACATTTCTCTTTCTTAAAAAATAATAATTAATACAAGTAGTACATGCACTGCAATGTAATGAAAGATTTTGGTGATACAGTGATCTAATACAGTGTGGGTATTATTATTACAGCACAATTAAATATGTTTTATAGTGTATTTTCCTTGTGATGGTTAATTATTTTTAGAAATATGTGTACATGTACTCGATACATTATGTAATCCAATTATCCGAACATTTGATTATCCGAACGATGCTCGGTCCCATGGGGTTCGGATAAATGGAGTTCTACTGTGTATATATATATATATATATATATATATATATATATATATATATATACATATATATATATGTATGTATATATATATATATATATATATATATATATATATATACATACATATATTCATATTCTTTCTTACCCTCAAGCAATACACATAAGCTGTAACAGGCTGTCTATAGGTATCTAGGTCTGCTATGCAGATACAGTGGCAAAGTATTTGACAGCACACGTTTTGCCGCTCTCTTCTGTTCAGCTTGTGTTTAAAAAAGTTGTGGCCTAAAATCAGCCAAGTTCAAGGACTTTTTATACTACCGCTCCCCCGTATCGGAGAACACGGCCAAAAACCGGTGTTAGAAATCTAAAACTGAAGTGATTTCTGCCTTCTTGTTCAATGTGTAAAATGTTTAATATTTATTATCTCTCTTAATTCTGAACCGATTTTGATCTTTTAAAGTTAGAATTATACTGTGAATTTATCTCTACCTGTATGTCTAATAATGGTTTAGTTAGCAAAATGCATTTAAATCTATGCAGACTTTAACTAACTAAATTGAGGACTACCCTTATGTATAGATGTCATTTTGAACGATTTTTCTCTATAATTGAACTACTACTCGAGGACGTCTTTGCACCTACCTCTCAAGTAACATTCCCGCTGTTGAAATATTTATACCTTTCCGTTTAAACATCTTTAGTTCTTAAGAAATTAAATAAATTCTTACTATCATTTACTCAAAATGGGCCTCTATGTTAAGCCTAAAAGGTTTCATTATACACACTAGAGAATGGAGCGTTTTCATTGGTTATTGTATCGGTCCGTTTTCATATAGTATTGCGTGCGGTAAATATGACCGTGGTGTAAGACAGACCAAATCACGACAATAACCACATGTTTTCTTTCATGTAACCACATGTTTTATTTCATATAACCATATGTTTTCTCTTATATAACCATATGTTTTCTCTCATATAACACCTTGTTTTCTCTCATATAACACCATGTTTTCTCTCATATAACACCATGTCTTCTTTTATGTAAACACGTGTTTTCTTTCTTATAACACCATGTTTTCTTTCATATAACTACATGTTTTCCTTCATATAACACCATGTTTTCTCTCATATAACCATATGTTTACTCTCATATAACCGCATGTTTTCTTTCATATAACCACATGTTTTTTCTCATATAACCATATCGTTTCTCTCATATAACACCACGTTTTCTCTCATATAACACCATGTTTTTTCTCATATAACCACATGTTTTCTCTCATATAACCACATGTTTTCTTTCATATAACCAATTCTTTTCTCTCATATAACCACCAGTTTTCTCTCATATAACCACTTCGTTTTTCTCATGTAACCACCAGTTTTCCCTCATGAACTTGGTTGTTTGTCTCACGCCCTCTCGTCGATATACAGTTTCTCCTTCAAATAGGTTGGTGACGGCAATACTGTCATTCTGATCCTCTGGTTGAGCTGACAGACATAGGAGGTGGGTAGGCAATTTTCTGCTGTTTCGTTGTCTTCCTCACAAGGTGCACATATCTGTCTGATGTTTACTTTGATGAACAGATGGTACTTAACTCGGCAGTGGCCGCAAGAAGGAAAGGCAGAAGCAGGACACTAGACATATTGAGTATGGCGCTACTACTGCAGCTGTTCCCCCCTTGCAGAAAGCCTGCTCTAAAGCAGACAAATGCTTCTCCGGTAGTAGTTTCTGTAACAATTTGTTTTACATGATGAGGTGTCCAACTTCTTGCATAATCTCCTATTAGACGCCTCTTAGAGCGCCCGAGTGGCTAAACCGTTAGAGCGCTTCCGTATCGCGACACAGTGACCTCGTACCGGAATCGAAACATTGTCGCATCACGCTCCAGTCTACCCAAGTGTAAATGGGTACCTGACTCTGCTCTTGAAGTAGGGAAGGAAAATTCAACGAGGAAGAAAACGGGTCAATCCACCTCATAAAAAAGCTGGACCTAGTACGGTAAAATCTCGATCACGTCACGCGCTCCGGTGGTTTCTACTCTAGGACACGCTTAGCCACCTCTTTGTTGCCTGAGGGACAATGATCTATCTATCTATCTATCTATCTATCTATCTATCTATCTATCTATCTATCTATCTATCTATCTATCTATCTATCTATCTATCTATCTATCTATCTATCTATCTATCTATCTATCTATCTATCTATCTATATCGTTCGTTCGTTCTATCTATCTATCTATCTATCTATCTGTCTGTCTGTCTGTCTGTCTGTCTGTCTGTCTATCTATCTATCTATCTATCTATCTATCTATCTATCTATCTATCTATCTATCTATCTATCTATCTATCTATCTATCTATCTATCTATCTGTCTATCTATCTGTCTATCTATATGTCTGTCTGTCTGTCCGTCCGTCTGTCTTGTCTGATCGTATGTCCGCCCGTACGTCTGTCTTTCTGTCTATTTATCTACCTGTCCGTCTGTCTGTCTGTTTATTCCTATGAATTCCCTTCGTCATGGACGGACGTGTTTTTTATCTGCTCTCACATTTCGCAGCATTAACGCAGGAAGTTTAAGTCACATTCCGTGGATTTTTATATCAGTATATTGGTTATTAGACGGTGAAATTTTTAAACATGATATTGTGTTAATGTAATGTGTAACATTTTATAGAATACCGTTGAAATGTGTATCAGTTTTTTCTCCAAGCATCATAAAATTTTCCCGGTATACAATGTTCCTCACCGATAACAAAACGCCCGGTGGAATGTAACAATGTCATGCTTGGAAGAAGGTGTTAGTTCGCAGCTAACAGTGGGCCCCAGGGACGCTCGTTTAAGACCAACGACCATAAAGAACTATGCTTTGAACAAAGAGAGGGCTATTCACCTAAAACTTAAAGGTTGTAGAACAGGGTCCGGTATAACCTTGAAGCTATCAAGTCATGGAAAATGTGTAACTATAACATTCCAGAACACCTTTCAGTACGAGGCATTTCGTTTCATTGTCATTAAATTCTACGAAACAGGACTTGTAGAGTCAAGAACAGACATAAATGGTGCACTAGTAGAAGACGTTATAACAACACCACTTCTCAAAATTCACCTTTATCACACTAAGAACAAAATTATGACCCAGGGGACTGCCGCAGCTATCGAATCATGGCTAGAAACAGAATTTGAAGAATTAAAAGAATCTGCAAAAATTGTTACTGATGTTGAGTTAGAAAACACTAAAATGGACTCCGCTGTTTCTATGCCCCACTTGGCAGTAGACTCAATGATTCCAGGCATAAGTGACTTTACTACCGACAACGACATTCTCAACATCAGCTGCAACCCAATGTCTCACAGTGAATCAGAAATTCTACCTTCTGCAGTATTGGATACAATAACAGACACCCCTACAATTTCTAAACCTATGTTGGCCATCGAATACCCCATGGACCATGAAAATATACGAAAAGCTGAAACTGTATCTCTTGAGCAACAAAAAGAAGACACCACGAAGTTACCTGTGTCGTGCTGCCAGGAGCTAATACAAAATATGGAGGACACGCTACGAAGTTTAATTGGTGATCTCATGTCTAGTATACAGACATCGCTCAAGGCCGAAAACGAACTTCTTAAAAGGGAGAGATACTATCTCTGAGGGAAGACAATTCTAGCATGAAGGACATCATCGAAAAACTGCAGAGAGACTTCTCACTCTATAAGATAAGACAACCAGATCATCCTCAAACAATAGTAGAAGATTGCGAAGAATCCATACATAAAAATACGCCAAATCAGCAAAAAGGTCTCCACCAAACTGTACACAAAAAACACGAAGAGACACTCACAAACACAACATATCCCATTGGAGTCAAAATTACCAACAGATTTCAAGTTCTTGAGGATTGTTCAACAGAAAATGAGCAGGTATCAGCATCCCTACCAGACAACGTTCCAGTGCCCGAAAACCAAATTCACAAATCTCAGAGCCATCACAACAGTCCACAAAAAGAACACCACAAAAGGCAGCAGCATCAATCTAATAGAAAACAAAGTGAAGAAATACGTAGTGACGTTACACATATTGTAATTGGTGACTCCCTCTTGAAGGGTATTTATTGTGAAAGAATGTCCACTACAAGAGAAGACATCGTTTCAGTTATGACAGTGCCGGGGGCTGGTATTAAAAGACTACTGGACATAATTAATAAGTTCGATATTAATCACAAGATAACAAAAACAACACTACACGTAGGAATTAATGATATCATGAATGAGCAGAGCCTAAACCCCTCAGGATTGGTGGCTACAATAAAACAAAAATTTCCCAAAGCCTCCATCTTTATTTCATCAATCATACCACCATGCTATGGGTTTCAGCGTCGCACAGCGGACACTTACAACACAAAACTACAGAACTATTGTAAACAAAACGGCCTTGGCTTCATCAACAATACTCCATTCTTTACATCTAACTCAGGAGCACCTAAGAAACGACTCTACAGAGATCAAATTCACACATCCACACTGGGAAGCAGTATCCTGGCCAAAAACATAAAATATCCAGAAAGGACACAACAAGACAGCTCAACCCATATAGAGAATGCAACGAAATCTACTGAGACATCAACATATAATTACAACGCATCACAAACCCCACCTACCCCTCAAAGAAGCACACCTATTGCAAGCAGGCAGCCTTCCAGCTATCACAAGCCACTTTCAATCAGGAAGCCGAATCTTATGATACCATGTTTCCCCCATTAGTCATAAAGCACACCCACTCAGGTACCTACCAACAGTATTCCAATGTCCCAGGCGCAGAATACTCCTACCAACACTACACTACAAGGACGGAAGAAATCAGAGATCACCATGCTTCCTCCCCTAGTTCTTATTATCGTCCTCAGTGGAACCCTGAACTTGTCTATCTGATGCAATTCAGCCCTGCGTCACTTAGACAAGCATTAATGATGTCTGCCCAAAGTCATCCCTATTATATGCCCGGCAGAGACGTCAGTTATTGACGAACAAACACTTTGCTTCACTAAATCTCTGTTACTACAGCCTTCACTCCATTTGAACATTTGTTGATTTTTTAATACAACGGTAATAATCAGAACTTTTAATAGTTTATCGGTTAATATCCTCTAAAAAAAAATTTCTTTGATTACTTATTTCGTTACAATTTAAATTTCTTATTATCACGCGTAGCTTCAACTTGTTAGAATTTTCGGTGTTAAGGTGTGAAGTGTTGTATACTTAACTTGTCTGACTTGTGACTATTATTAATTTCTTCCATCTCTCGTTTAACTTCACTTTGTTGTGTTGAGCAGTTCTGGTGTGATATGTTGTATGCCTGATTGTTTTGTGACAATTTTCATATACTCAGTTGAAATTGTTTTTTATTAGTTGTATTAATTATTTTAATATTGTATTTTCTGCAATTTCTCATTTCTTGAATTCCACTTCCTTGGTGAAGTATTAATTCGTAAAAATATTTTGCGCTTTTTGTGTGCATAGCCTAACTGTTTTTTTTAACTTGTATTTTTTTATTATATTTTTTTTATATTTTTTTAAAATATATCTTTCTTTTTACTATACAAGCATGGCTGGTAATTATGTACCGTGGCTTCACAAGGATGGTCTACGACTTGGTCATCTGAATATTTACCATCTTCTAGGTAAACTCCCCGAACTTACATACATTCTAAGTAATAATTTTCACATTTTTGGACTTTCAGAAAGTCGCCTAAATGACAGAATAACAGACGATGACATTGCGTTAAATGGTTTTAAAAATATTCGGCGAGACGCAAGCAAAAAACAAGAGACAGGTATAACAGTTTATATTTCCACTTCCCTTAATTTTTCGCCGCAGAAACGACTTAGAGACAGCAGAGATAGAATGTGTATGGTTGGAAATAAAGCTACCGAATCAGGGCCCATTTCTGGTGGGATATCTTTATCGAAATCCTAGTGCAGGACCTATATGGTACGAAGATTTCACCATAATGATGGACAATGTATTTGCCACAGTCAAGGAGGTTGTTCTTCTTGGTGATTTCAACATCGATATACACAATTCAAATCTAACATGGAAAAATATAATATTATCGTACAACTTAAAACAAATAGTTAACCAGCCTACAAGAGTAACACAAGCATCAACCACACTAATCGACCACATCTACGTAACTTGCCCAGAAAACATCATAGAATGCTCTGTCCCTAATATTGCAATGAGTGACCACTATCCAGTATGCTGTACATGGTCAAAGAATAAATGTAAAGTTCCGAAAAATAAACATGTAAGTATCAAATTTAGAAGTTTCAAACATTTCAGTAAGGAATTATTTTTAAATGACTTGCTAACTGCACCTCTCGCCCCGTGTTTACCAACTTCCTGATTCGGATGACGCTATTGAATACTGGACAAAAATTTTTTATAATGTTTTTTGACACGCACGTACCAGCTAAGGAAATTCGCGTCAAACGACAATTAAAATCTCCGTGGATCACGCAGGAAGTGTTGGAGGCTATGAGGCAGAGAGATCAAGCGCACAAAAATAAGGACCTCAACACATACAGGGTATACAGGAACAAAGTTCAATATTTAATTCGGAAAGAAAAGAAAAATCGTTTTAGAAATATAGTTCAGAACAAATCAAATAGTAAGGAAATATGGAAGGCAATTAACACCTTAGCGAAAAAACGTAATGCACCAGACTCATTCTCTTCCAACACTTCATTTACTTGCACCGACTTCAGCAATCACTTTCAAGCAGAAATAAACGGTCTGAAATCCACAATACCACCTTCCTGTAGTGACTTAGACAAACTTTCAGCATTCTGTAAAAACAAATGTACAAACTCAGTTCCACCCGACATTCCTTTTATGACAGTTAATGAAGTGTATAACTATCTTATTGGCCTTAAGGATAATAGCTCATCAGGGCTTGACGGAATTAGTAATCGAATACTGCGTTACGCCGCACCAGCTATTAGTGATTCACTAACTTTTATATATAATCAATGTATTGCTAAAAGTTATTTTCCTTCAGCCTTTAAGATTGCCAAAGTATATCCTCTCTTCAAACCTGGCTCGTCAGATAACAGTAATCTTGGTAACTATAGACCTATTTCTCTTTTATCATCGCTTTCTAAACCACTAGAAAAAACACATACATAAAGCAACACTACATTACCTAGTTAGCAATGACTTGCTAATTGACAGTCAGTCAGGGTTTCGACAAAAGCATTCATGCCACACAGCTCTAACTAAGATGATAGACAACTTGCACCTAAACATAAATAACGATAACATATGTGGAGCAATCTTTGTAGACTTTAGGAAAGCATTTGATATGTTAGATCACGCTGTTTTAATAAGAAAATTAGAAACAATGAAAGTTAACTTTAAACTAGTGACATTACTTAAATCATTCCTGTCCGACAGACAGCAAGTAGTGTGGTACAATAACTCCTTGTCAAGCCCAACTATTATTGACACTGGTGTTCCTCAGGGTTCTATTCTCGGCCCTCTACTTTTTTCCATTTACATAAATGACCTTCCACTACACATCGAGCACTCATCCTGCGACCTATTTGCCGATGACTGTACCATTTATACTAGTGATAAAAGTTGCAACACGCTAGAAATATTATTACAAAGCGACACAGACAATCTTATTAAGTGGAGCAATGAAAACTGCATGCAAATAAATATCACTAAAACAAAATGTATGATAATATCAACTAGACAAAAATTACAAAACTCGCCGAAAAACAACACTTCAGCTCTACATTGGAACCTCTTTAATTGAAAATGTAAATGAATATAAAACACTAGGACTCATAATTGACCAACATTTAAGTTGGAATTCGCATGTACAAGCACTGACCAAACAAACGGCACAAAAAGTTTACCAGTTAGCTAAAATCAAACATTTCCTAGATGAGGAGACACGAAAAATGTTCTATACATCCCAGATACAAACACATCTAGACTATTGTTCCACAATTTGGGATGGCTGCACCATGTCCAACACTAAAAGACTCTTTTCATTACAAAAACGTGCAGTGCGCCTAATTTCAGACAAAAACCTCACACAGTGTGTAGACGCATATACATATCTTAACATATTACCACTAAGAAAGCGCCTTCTCTTCAACAAAGCCAAATTTATTCACAAAATCTTGTCACAGAATGCTCCAACGTATCTGTGGCCTATTTTCAAATACAGCGGAAGACGCAGTCAACGCTTAAATAAATTACACATGCCCAAGCCTAGGCTCGACTTATTCAAGAAAAGTTTAGCTTTTTCTGCTGCTCATCTGTGGAATACTCTTCCACACGACTTAAAAAATACTCTTAGTCCATATTCATTCAATCACAGACTTTTCAAATACATCATGAGTGCAGATTATATGCCACCCTAATTTCGTTATGTTCTTAAATAATTACGCTGTCACCTCAGGGGCGCATTCCCATAGTCAGTTATGACTGAAGGGGCTATTATTATTATTATTATTATTACATAACATCATATGTAGGTTTTAAAGTTAATTTTGTCCTGTTTAGTATAAATTAGGATACGCATCTGTAAATTTGTGTAACTGTTATTGTACTGTTACAATGTTGGGATTTTATTTTATTGTACTTTCTTGTTATTTTATTATTTAAGTAACATTTAGGATACGTGTGAGAATAAATAGATTAACTATGGAAGAAGAGAGAAAGGAAGGGCAGAATGTTAGACGGGCCTGCGTGACCAATTCTAAACCCTTTGAAAATAAAGTTCGTTCGTTCGTTCGTTCTATCTATCTATCTATCTATCTATCTATCTATCTATCTATCTATCTATCTATCTATCTATCTATCTATCTATCTATCTATCTATCTATCTATCTATCTATCTATCTATCTATCTATCTATCTATCTATCTATCTATCTATCTATCTATCTATCTATCTATCTATCTATCTATCTATCTATCTATCTATCTATCTATCTATCTATCTCTGATAATGTTTGTACTTTTCAACATATGTTATGTCATGCTTATAAGTAATTAATGTTAATATGAGTGTGCTATATTATTATTTTACTTTACAACGTTGAATTCCTTGAATTTGATATGTAAAATGCATATGAGAATAAATGAATTCAGTATGAAAGGTGAGAGAAAGGAAGGGCAGAATGTCAGACGGGCCTGCGTGCCCAATTCTCAACCCTTTGAAAATAAAGTTCGTTCGTTCGTTCGTTCTCTCTCTCTCTTTATGTCAGTCCGTCCGTCTGTCTTTCTATCTATTATCTATCTGTATATCTGTCTGTCTGTTTGTCTCTCTCTCTCTATGTCTGTCCGTCCGTTTGTCCGTCCCTCCGTCTGTCTGTCTGTCTCTCTGTCTTTATGCCAGTCCGTCCGACTGTCTTTCTGTCAATTTATCTACATGTCTGACTGTCTGTCTGTCTGTCTGTCTGTCTGTCTGTCTGTCTGTCTGTCTGTCTCTCTCTCTCTCTCTCTCTCTCTCTCTCTGTCCGTCTGTCTGTCAGTCTGTCTGTTACATAATGAACCACTCTGACAAAAGATGTCATTTCTGATGAGTTTCTGGCGGCAATTTTGTTTTGTTCTCCTGTGTGCGATTATACTGTTGCCATGGTAATTTGACCATGCTTTCTGCGGGTAGTTTATCACACTCTAGAACATTCCAGTCCTGGGTAATGGCTGGCTTAGAAAATTACCGTGTTGATGCCATGAACGAAATAATCGTAAAAGGAAGATACCTTTTTGCACGGAAGGAAGGTGGCAAAGAAATGGTTGATCGTACCTGATACATCAGGTTTACACTATTATCGTCGTTGTACAATAATAATACTACTAATAATAATAAAATGTAAAGAATATGCAGTATGATTTGTTTCACTTGTGTAAGTTATTTTTATTTGATAGTATTTCATTTTAAAATCTAGTTTTCAAATTTTCAAAAATTAAATTATATTCATCCAGGAACCGACCGTATTCCGTGGCAAAAATATAGAAAAATAACTGTGCTCTCTGCTTCAACATGATAAATAGAAAACTCTAAAGCAGTGTTTCCCAAACTTTTTTGGGTCACCGCCCCCTTGGCTCCCACGGCATATCCCCAGCGCCCCCTGCATTTCCCCACACTACATAAAAAAATGTAAAGAGTGAAAAATAAGAGCAACTGTTAATACAGTAACAACTAATTGCTCAATTTATCACATTCTAATATAAAGCTACAGGTGCGCTTATTTATTAATTTAATATTAAAAGAAAAACTTAATTACTTAATGCTGTAAAACAAATAGCAGCATGCGAAAGTAAATTAGTAACAAACTTACTTCATTTTTAACTTCAGCGAGATGGATGTGCCTGGTGTAGTGATATCAGCTTCTCAATATCAGGCTGAAAGTTACTTAGAAGGAGTCTCAGATCCCCACGTTCAGTAATCTGCAGTCTGTTTCTCTGCTTCGAAAGAAGTTGGACAACCGCGCTGAAACCACGCTCTACTAAATACGATGTTGGAAAGGCAATACAGAACATCTTAACCTTTCCCCACACTGCAGGGTAGCGTTCAGAGATTTCTTTCTGCAACCAAAAGTCTTGATATGATTTCTTGAACATTGGCTTAAGCTCAGCGTCATTTTGTAGCGATATCAGTTCCTCTTCCAACCTTCCTAGTTCATCACTGCACGCGTCTAGGAATGGATTTATTATCCAGTCTGGAATCGTGATCAAAAGAAGATCCTGAAACCTCTGAGACATGTCTTTCTGCAGCATATCTAGATGTGCACAATATACTTGAAGATTATCCTCTGGTATTTTGTCTTTCTCTTCCAACTCTAAGAGGCTGGGAAATTGGATTAACTCGCGACGGCCAATATTACGTTTGAATAGCGTTAATTTGGCCAGAAACGTGGAGACGACAGATTTGACTTTAATAAGATTAATATCATTTCCTTGCAGTTGTAGATTTATTTCGTTAAACTTTGTGAATAAATCTGACAAATATGCAATGTCATGCCTGATATTCGTTAGTTCTGTACTGAGCGAAGCATGCGAATCTTTGAAGAATTCTACCACAGTTTCAAAAAGAGCATAAAAGCGTCTCAGACAATTTTATTTTGAGAGCCACCTGACTTCTGTGTGCATCAGCAAACGTTCAAACTGTTCACCATTCTCAGTGTGACGTACGTCTAGTTTGACTAGTGAATTTTCCCTGATATGATGGATGATTTAAAGGGACCTTTAGCTTTTCATAACATTAGAACCCCTGAACATTTGTTGTAACTTTTCGTTTGCCAGAACGCATTCCACCGGGACTCATGTAGGATACAGCGACGAGATCAAAGAGACAGACCGAGGGATCTTAAGGGAGACTATCGGCGCTATCAAAGACAGTAGTTTTCTGCGAGACGCAGTTGCTTGCCGCTAATTTCGCGTCTCGGTGTCAATCGAAACCGAGCGAACGGGGGAAAGCGAAACGGGCAGCAGCGAACGGAGATACGAAGACCAGGGGGCGGCTTTTTCTCTTGATTTGGCGGTCAGATCCCCAAAAGTTCGTGAGATCAAATAAGTTGTCAAGTTTATCATGTCCCACTCAACTTACATTTCATTTTAGCTAAATAGACCATGTAGAACTAGACACGTTATCACTCGCTGGCCAGATCTTTACAGAAGCACTAGCTTTATTGAAATCTTGTTATAGATTTTCCCCTGGATTTTATATATATTTGCAGTGATTTCTATTTCTGTGCAAAGCGGTAATATATATTGTGTAAAGTGATCAGTGGTCTAGCTCAGTCATTCTATTTAAAGGGATTCTGTGTTAATTTAAATCTATTTAATTAAACCATCTCAAGAGTTCCAGTTTTAAATATAATGATCTATCTATTATATTATTTCAAAAGATAATAGATGCTTAAATTAACTTTTAAAGTCGCGAAGGAATTTATAATTAATAAATTCAGTTAAGTCCGAGTTTTATAGATGTGGGTTTTTAACCACTAGAATTCGCGCAGTGTTTATTAAATACATAATTAAATACTCGAGTGTATTATAGGCTTAACGGGAAATTCATCGCGCTTTAGAAGGTTATTTGTTTTCGGTATATTACATGTCTTTTTTTTCTTTCATACAGAGTGATCGTAACCTGTGCGATCCCAGCATTAAGAAAGCAATAAAGAAATAAATCTAAGCAAAGCAAAGCATAAACAGTGTGTAGAGTTCCCCTGACGCAGAACTTATTGAGACTGTGTAAATTTTTAATCTTTGAGGCGATTCTATGTTTGGAATTCCGCTATCTAACTTATAGCAAAGAAAGCACACCCAAAGACAAATTTAACGCACCTTCAAACAACTTAAGTCGTAACGGGAAGAAGAACACTGGCCCGAGCTTTGTTAGTTTACTGACACAGAGAGATAATTCATAATTTCCTGAACAGTGATGTGACTAGTTTTCTCACTGGACTTAAACCATACCTCACGGATAAAGTGTACCAGCACGCGTAAGAATTTTATTATCCGCGGCATAGTCAAATAGACCACACCATCCTCACCCCGGTATCAGAGACCGTGCCCTCCCATAGAAACTGTTATTAAGAAAAGAGACACAACTACAGATTCATTTTCCAGCGATTACGGGATCCTTTTATGTGCTGACCGCCTACCCGATAATCTGGGGCTAGAACTTGAACAAACACTCATACATTTAGTTGAGGTGTAACTGCTGTTGTGTTATTCTATGGAGTGCAAGATTTTTTCACAATCGGTAAGTGAGAGCAAGATGAGTGAAGGCCTTTGCTAGCGCGTGTATGAATGACAGGAAATTAATTCTTTTGTGTGACCATTTTGTTAACTTGCTTACCTGGTAATATATATATATATATCTTTTCTGTATACCCTACATTGTTCCTTTATGTGGGATAGTTGATAATTTGTTAACTCTGTTTAAAACCACCTCCTTTCCATTTGCTTAGTAAAGGGAAGAACAGCTGGGAAGAACAGTTTTTTTCTATCACCTATACCTAATTTTGTAATACCTCTTTCAGAGTAATTAACTTTACTGTTAGGTTAACGTACCTATGTTCCTGATATTATCTATCTTTGGACTGGGTTTATCTTTGTCTAATAAGCGGGAAGGGCTTAGTCGATACCAATCTTCTTCACCCCTTCCAAACTTGTTATTTGCATTTGTGTATACTTATGATAATTTATGTAATATCTGATATTTTTAGTGATTGATGTTTAAAGTGAATAAAATCACATAAACTCATTTAGTTCTGTGTGTTGGACATACCCAAAGCCCAACATTTCCCCTATTCGTTTAATATAGTTTGTATCAACGTCGTGTGTGTGTTTGAAAACACCGAATCGGTGAGCGCGCAGATGCGAGTCTGGAAAACTGGCAAATAATTGTTTGACCAGGAGAGTGAAAGAGAAGATTGAGAGACACGATTTGTCGTAAATAAGTCTGTCTTTACTCTCCTCCAGCACGCTGTGAAGTAACTATTAAATCTCTACATTTTCTATCACTGAGCTTACCATCATCATTTTCCACTCTAAACCGGACCACTATTTCTACGACTCTTTTCTCTCAAAATAAATTTACGACAATATTTGGCCGGCTCGTCTGGGATAATTTTGAGATACATTTGATGCACACATATTTGTGGGCTGGTTCTGGGATCTTGCGCTACATTTGAGGCAATCGCATAGCCGGGTTAAAGATATTTTGAGTCTGATTTAGCTTGGGTCTAACTAGGTAGAGTGTGAATGATTTGTCTTTGTGAATTAGGGAAATAAATAAATAATTACACCCCTAGACAAACGTTCTTTAAGTATTTGGGTTGTCCACACAGCATATTTACAGGTTGTTTTCTCTCCACAGCAGTAGAAAGTACAGATAAACAAATATATTTGCTATTATAATTATCCTCTGGCGGAGATAATTCAATTGCTTTCTTTATAAGAGTTGCTGGGATTGCGTGATTGTTTTACAGTCACAAAGGTTTTTGAAGTCAAAAAGAGTTGAGCTTAGCTAAAGACGGATTGTTCTGATTTTGAAAATTAAGTTAACAACGTCTCATCTCAATAATTGACTTTAGGGACGGAGTTTGTTGTCAGAGATTTAAAATTTAGGGGAAAATTTTTTTTTCCTTTTAAATTGTTTTAATTTAAAATTTTCTCTACTGTTAGTAATAGTAGATTCTTTTCCAGTGTAACTTACCATTTAGTGGCATAGTCGCTTGCGTTTAGAGCCTTAATTGCCAGATAATAGCAGCGATAAGTTTGCACAGTACAGGTAGGAGGTAACACAGGTAAATTTGTACTTGTGTTTTTTTCTCGTAGCGGTTCAGAGTTCCTCCCTTTCGCGTTTCTTCTTACTAGTTCTCTAAGCATACTTCATCTTATTCTTTAACAATGGCAGAGAGGATAAAGATGAGGTCCATCTTGAGGCTGGAGCGAAAGAGGCAGGATTAGATGCAGAAGCTGCAAACGCGTTTATTAACCAGGAATTGGAAATATATGACGCGGAGCAACAGAGAGCCGAAGCTGAGAGGAAGGCGGAGCAACAGAGAGCAGAAGCTGAGAGGAAGGAAGAGAAAGAAAGAACAGAGAGGAGAGAAGCCCAGGAGAGGGCAGATAAGAAAGAAGCGGAATAACGTCTTTTGGAACAGAAGAAAATTGAAGCAGAGATGGAAACTCGCAGAGAGAGAGAGAGAGAGACAAGGAAAGACAGCCTCAACTGGCGCTTAAGGCTCTAGAGAGTCGGGGCGCCTCTACTTCGACTAACGGAGAGCCGTCTTCGCCCCAGTCTCAATCAATGGACCTCTCCAGTACTCAATCTGCCCAATTAACTGCTATGTCGTTTTCTTTAGAATCTTTTCCTAGCCCTAACGAAAAAATTGACAGCTACCTAGAAAAATTCGAGAGACTCGCGAATCTTTATGGGTTAGAGTGTACCCGCTGGGCGCTCAAACTTTCAACGTCACTGAAAGGCAATGCTTATGACGTGTACACAAAGCTGGGACCGAATCAACATGATTACGACATGTTGAAAAAGGCCTTACTACAGCAGTTTGAGATGACTGCCCGAAAGTTTCTGCAGTTGTTCAGAAACAGCCGAAAAGAGAGCACGGAAACATTTCCACAGTTCTCTTCACGTCTCACGGGTTATCTGACAAAGTGCATTGAATTATCTGACCTACCTCTTTCATATGAGGGACTCCTCGAACTTGTTCTTGTGGAGCAGATAAAATCCACTTTGTCGAATGAAACACGTAGATTTTTGGCTGAACAGGGGGCAGTCAGGCTTGAAGACATACTCAATAAAGCCGAACGCTATAGCAATGCAATGGCCGAACTTCCCAGCACTAAACGTAAACCCACCGATGAGCCATCTCGAAAACAGAATCTAGAACAGGCATCCTATTCTTCCACTTCCTCTCAACATTATAACCAACGAGATAACAATACCCAGAAACCTCCCCAGGAAAAATCGAAATTCTACAAAACCCGATACCCCCCAAACAACAATTCTGATCAACCCAACAAGCCTACGTGGCAGCGCGGCCACCAAGGTCAAGGAAAAGGGAAGACCCCTACACCAGGAACGTCTGATCAGGGCAAACAAACCGGTGCAAACCGCATTGGATGTTTGCATACAGCCTCGAAAGGTAGAGTCAATGTCAGTGATTCTCAACCTGAGGGGGACCGACCCTCAACTCGAGGAACTGTAATTTTGAACGGTACCTCTACTACTTGTCTTTTTGACACTGGATTAAGTTTTGATGGTATTGTCGCTAGGCACCTAGTCAAACCCGGTCAGGAGACAGAGGAAACCGTCAAACTTAGTGGAGTTTTCAGGAGTGATGCACCCAGGACGCTACCTATCGCACTGGTAGAAATACACTCTGACTTTGTCAGAGGAGTTATTAAAGCGGCCATAATGGATGATCCGATCTACCCAGTTATCCTGGGATGTAGATATGTGTTCATTGGGAGACCTAAGGAGCCGATTGTGGCAGCGGTAACCACAAGAGGCAAGCCAAGAAGGAGAGGGAGCCTGCGCCAAACTTGTTGCCGAATGAACTGAAGGAGGCGCAACAAAAGGACCCTACTCTGGCGCCCTGCTTTAAAAAACTGCCCATGGCTAAGGACCCCAGACACAACGGAGACATCTTTTCTAAGGATGGTGTATTGTATCGTAGACGGGCAACCCGGACACGGGGAATAACCAGCTCCTAGTACCGACGCAGTACAGAAACCAGATCTTAGAAATGGGGCACTCTCTTCCCTTTAGCGGACATATGGGACAAAACGCCACTATTCAGCGAATAAAAAAACCACTATTGGTGGCCAGGAATGAACTCTGACATTGTCAGGTACGTGAAATCCTGCGCCCAGTGCCAACGGGTAGCACCCAAGCACTTGACACCCCCAGTACCTATGGGGCAAATGCCAATAGTAGGGACTCCATTTGAAGGGTTGCTGTGACGACATTATTGGTCCTCTGGAAAAAGACCAAAAGAAGGAACAGGTTCATCCTGACCTTAGTTGACACTTGCACTATGTGGGCCGAAAAGCCGTACCGTACCATGCACTAATTCCAAGCATGTCGCAGAAGCCCTTGTGCAAATTTTTACACGGTTGGGATTCCCTCAACAAGTTTTGACGGACAATGGATCCCAATTCCGTAGCCTGTTAATGGAGGAGATCTTTAAGATCTTGAGGGCCAAACATATCCACACAAGTCCCTACCATCCGGCCGGAAATGGGCTCGTGGAACGTTTAAACGGTACCCTCACCATGATGTTACGTAAGCTGGGTCAGGAGAAACCGGAAGACTGGGACCAATATATATCGGCTGCCTTATTCGCCTACCGAGAGGTACCCAACTGCGTCTAAGGGTTTTGCGCCAGCTACACTTTTATTTGGCAGAGACCTATTAAGGGAGCCACTAGAAGCCTTACTTCGCTCCTTGACAGACTAGAAGGCTGACGAGACAGTCGTCTCTGCAAGCAAGTATGTATCTGAGCTTAAGGAAAGGCTAAAGCTAGGATGGGATCTAGCTACTACCAACCTTAAGAAAGCCCGCGCTAAAATTACTAAAAGATACAACAAAGCTGCAAAAGAGAGAGAACTACAACCAGGGGAGAAAGTCCTATTGCTACTTCCGACCGGAAGCAATAAACTTCGCATCGGATGGCAAGGACCGTTTACCGTCCTTAAAAAGATCTCACGTACCAACTACAAGATCTCCATCAAAGGAAAGGAGAAGGTCTTCCACATAAATCTGCTAAGAAATATTTGGAAAGACCGGTGCCATCCTCCGAGCATCTCCTGGCTGTCGCCATAGCAACGGAAGACGAGGAAGATGATGATGGGGGGGTTGCATGTTTGCTTTGGAGTATTCCAACTGCAACCACAGAATCCTTTAAAAGATGTCAAGTTCGGCGACCAATCTCTCACCAGAACACAAACAAACAAACTAGGGCTCTACTAAAAAACAGTTACAGTGCAGTCTTAACGGATGTACCTGGATCGAACAAAAAAACTCATTGAATTTGATATGAAAATTAACAAACGAGACCCCTGTTCAAACCAGAGTTTACCCCATCCCGTACGCTAAAGCTGATTTGCACTTCGCGGAGAGAAATAGACAAGCTGCGTCAGGCTGGAATTAATCAGTGAGTCTACATCTCCTTACAGCTCGAGCGTAGTGCTGTTGCAGAAGCCCAATAAGGAAGTTCGGCTGTGCATTGATTACAGGTTGCTAAACGCTGTCACGGACTTCCAGCCCGAACCTCTCCAAACTGTTTCTGAGTTGTTCACCAAGCTCAGCAAAGCAAAGATCTTCTCCAAGATTGACCTCAGTAAAGGTTATTATCAAATACCAGTCAAGGAGGAAATTAAACCTTTGTTAGCTTTCAGCACTAGTGAAGGACATTACACATTTAATGTGATGCCGTTCGGTTTGCATAACGCACCAGGAGTGTTCACCAGGATGATGAGGAAGCTTCTAGAACCTTTGCAAAGTCCCCATATCCATATTTCATGGATGACATCTTAATTGCATCGGAAACCTATGAAGAACATATTGCTACGGTTGCTATGCTCCTCAGGAGACTACAGGAAACGGGTCTCACAGCCAGACCTAGCAAATGTCTCATCGGGTTTGAACAGTTAGACTTCCTGGGGCACACTATTTCTCACGGATGCAGTTGGCCTATTAAGAAGAACGTGGAGAAAATTGTGGCAGCAAAAAGACCCCGAACGAAGAAAGACGTACGTTCCTTCATATCGCTATGTGCATACTATCAGAAGTACATCCAGAACTTCAACGGACTGACGGCACCTCTGACTGACCTCACAAAGATAGGTTGTCCTGATAAGGTCATATGGGATCAAAAGTGCGAACACGCGTATAGCACTTTGAAAGGACAGTTGTCGGCATACCCCATTTTGAGGTTGCCTGACCTCAAGAAACCTTTTGTACTGAGAGTCGACGCGTCAGGTCAGGGCATCGGGTCAACACTGCTTCAGCCGGTTTGACAGCGCCTGAACATGCTATTTCCCGAGTGCTCCTATGGCAGTCGGAAATTAAATAAAGCGGAACGGAACTACAGCGTAGTAGAAAGGGAATGTCTTGCTCTGATTGACGGTATCAGACGCCATCATGAGTTTCTTTATGGTACATCTTTCACGGTGCAAACAGACCACGCTCCGTTAGCATTTCTTGGTGCCAATAAAGAATTAACGCTAGGGATACATGCGTTGGGCCCTCCTTCTAAGCGTCCCTATTCTTTCAAAGTGGAATATATTCCGGGAAGACAGAATGTCGGGGCTGATTTCCTGAGTAGAAACTGGTCTACAGAGGAAGAAGAGCAAACTGAGGATACCACTCATCCTAAAATCACCAATCAGGTCACCTCCATTGTCAAAAATGAAAACATGAAAAAATGGTTTCATGTCTAAAAGTGTGGGGACGATTGTGACGTACGTCTAGTTTGACTAGTGAATTTTCCCTGATCATGGATGGATGATTTATAGGGTACTTTTGCTTTTCATAACATTAGAACCACCCTGACATCATTGTTGTAACTTTTCGTTTGCCAGAAACGCATTCCCCGGGACTCATGTAGGATACCAGCTGACGAGATCAAAGAGACATGACCGAGGGATCTTAAGGGAGACTATCGGCGCTATCAAAGACAGTAGTTTTCCCTGATACGAGACGCAGTTGCTTGCCGCTAATTTCGCGTCTCGGTGTCAATCGAGGAACCGAGCGAACGGGGGAAAGCGAAACGGGCAGCAGCGGGCGGATACGAAGACCAGGGGGCGGCTTCTTCTCTTGATTTGGCGGTCAGATCCCCAAAAGTTCGTGAGATCAAATAATAAGTGGGGGGGGCCTGTCAAGGTTTATCATGTCCCACTCAACTTACTTCATTTCATTTTAGCTAAATAGACCATGTAGAAACTAGACACCGTTCATCACTCGCTGGCCAGACCTTTACAGAAGCACTAGCTTTATTGAAATCTTGTTATAGATTTTCCCCTGGATTTTATATATCTATTTGCAGTGATTTCTAATTCTGTGCAAAGCGGTAAAATATATATTGTGTAAAGTGATCAGTGGTCTAAGCTCAGTCATTCTATTTAAAGGGATTCTGTGTTAATTTAAATCTATTTAATTAAACCATCTCAAGAGTTCCAGTTTTAAATATAATGATCTATCTATTATATTATTTCAAAAGATAATAGATGCTTAAATTAACTTTTAAAGTCGCGAAGGAATTTATAATTAATAAATTCAGTTAAGTCTTAGTTTTATAGATGTGTGTTTTTAACCACTATAACTCGCGCAGTGTTTATTAAATACATAATTAATACTCGAGTGTATTATAGGCTTAACGGGAAATTCATCGCGCTTTAGAAGGTTATTTGTTTTCGGTATATTACATGTCTTTTTTTTCTTTCATACAGAGTGATCGTAACCTGTGCGATCCCAGCATTAAGAAAGCAATAAAGAAATCAATCTAAGCAAAGCAAAGCATAAAAAGTGTGTAGAGTTACCCTGGTCGCAGAACTTATTGAGACTGTGTAAATTTTTAATCTTTGAGGCGATTCTATGTTTGGAATTCCGCTATCTAACTTATAGCAAAGAAAGCACACCCAAAGACAAATTTAACGCACCATCAAACAACTTAAGTCGTAACGGGAAGAAGAACACTGGCCCGTGCTTTGTTAGTTTACTGACACAGAGAGATAATTCATAATTTCCTGAACAGTGATGTGACTAGTTTTCTCACTGGACTTAAACCATACCTCACGGATAAAGTGTACCAGCACGCGTAAGAATTTTTTATTATCCGCGGGCATAGTCAAATAGGACCTACACCATCCTCTCACCCCGGTATCGAGGACCCGTGCCCTCCATAGAAACTGTTATTAAGAAAAGAGGACACCAAACTACAGATTCATTTTCCAGCGATTACGGGACCCTTTTATGTGCTGACCGCCGACGCTATAATCTGGGGCTAGAACTTGAACAAACACTCATACATTTAGTTGAGGTGTAACCTGCTGTTGTGTTTTATTCTTATGGCGTGCAAGATTTTTTCACAATCGGTAAGCTGAGAGCAAGATGAGTGAAGGCCTTCCTTTGCTAGCGGCCGTGTGATGAATGACAGGAAATTAATTCTTTTGTGTTGACCATTTTGTTAACTTGCATTAGCTGGTAATATATATATATATCTTTTCTGTATACCCTACATTGTTCCTTTAAGTGGGATAGTTGATAATTTGTTAACTCTGTTTAAAACCACCTCCTTTCCATTTGCTTAGTAAAGGGAAGAACAGCTGGGAAGAACAGTTTTTTTCTATCAACTTATACCTAAATTATGTAATACCTCTTTCAGAGTAATTAACTTTACTGTTAGGTTAAAACGTTACCTATGTTCTGATATTATCTATCTTTGGGACTGGGTTTATTTTTGTTCTAATAAGCGGGAAGGGGTTCACGTCGTATTCAAAATTATTCTTCACCCCTTCCAAACTTGTTTATTTGCATTTGAGTATACTTTTGATAATTTACTATGTAATATCTGATATTTTAAGTGATTGATGTTTAAAGTGAATAAAATCACATAAACTCATTTAGTTCTGTTGATGTTGGAACATAAACCCAATGCCAACCCATATTACCTATTCGTTTTATATAGTTTGTATCAACGTTGTGGGTGTGTTTGGGAATACACCGAATCGAGTGGAAGCGCGCAGATGCGAGTCTGGAAAAACTGGCAAATTCAGAATTGTATTGACCCAGGAGAGTGAAAGCAGAAGATTGAGAGGACCACAGATTTGTCGGTAAAATATGGTCTGTCTGTACTCTTCCTCCTGCACGCTGTGAAGTAACTATATAAATCTACTACATTTTTCTATCTCACTGAGCTTTCCATCCATCATTTTCACTACTCATAAACCGGTCCCCTATTTCTACCGACTCTTTTCTCTCAAAATGAAATTTACGAGACCCAGCTCAGTTACAACAGCTTCTACGCATATAGGTTCGAGAACTTGAGAGCTATGGGGAGCTTAATTTTGTTAATCGCTGGGATACCCGTACTTTAATGATTTGTGAAGGCCGATCACTTAGATTTTTTGCGACCAAGCATGTTGTCTGTTGAGCCTATACACAGTGTATTGTCCTAAAATTTCCCAGGTTACAGCTTCATATTTAAAGAAAGCGATAAACCCGCGAGTACCACAACCTATCATTGATGGTGCCCCATCTGTTTGCACAACGCAAGAATATTAGTAAGCGGAAAATGTCACTTCTCTTTGAACAATTTCTCTTCTACTCGAAATATTGACTATCTCTTTATAGTATTCAGTTACTAGTTAGCGTAGCAAATAACACTACTTTGAACCAAGGCTATCCATCTTTTTACGAAGCGAACCATAGGCAAGAAGCAACCGATTCGTTGCTAGGACAAAGTTGCACTCATCCAACCCAGCCAATGCAAATTTTCGATTGTCCTAAAGATATGTTGCACAATGGTATTTTTCATAACATTTCTCAGCCATTTCATCCTATTACTTCTATTGAACAGAGGATATTTGCTGTGCGGCCATTGCTTTAATTGATTTGTTCAGGTGGACTTACTGCATCCCCCTGTTATCACTCACAAACTCCCCTTATAGCTGGCAATACTCTATATGTTCTGCGATTTGTATGGAGACTTTCCAGGATTTAAGCTATCAGCAACAAAAAACAATAGAATTTTGTATGAAGACTCAGACTAACCATCACAGCTTTGGTTTGTGAAGTGGTTGACACAACATGGTTCATCGGACTGTTGTACGTTATCTGAAAGTTTATATCCCGAAGTGACTGAAAATATGTCAGAACTTGTTATCTGTTTTATCTGGGTGATATTTTTTTCAACCTGTTCAAGTAGTCTGGAAGGGTTCATCGCCTTATTTGAAAAAGGCCCCTCTCACCATAATAGGACAACATTGGCAGTTGTTAGTTATTTAAGTGCTGGTATTAATCCATATTTCAGATATTCCACGCTGTAATTGTCTGCCACTACTTATGTGGTTTGTTCTGCTTTTGCCATATTTTGTTCTGTATTTATTCCCTGGAACATAAGTATTGAATTTATACAATTGATGCTGCATAGAGAAAAATATTCGTCGAGGTAAAACCAACACAAGCTGATTTACCGAGTGGGCTTTTACCCACAATTGTTGAACACCGTTGTTCTTACAGCTTTATCTTCAATATTAATCTTAAGTTTAACAGCCATAATTAACTTAGCTACAAAATACAACAACTACAGAAAAGGGGGAAAAAAAACACACAATTTGGCAACAGCCACCCAACACTGACAGTAAACGCAATTAATTCTATTTTTCATAATAGTATATATAATAGTTATTTAATTTGTACAACAACATTATAATATAAACGCCACTATATTGATAGGTCTTCAGATTACAACAATTGCGAGAACAGTAGCCATAATCTACAAAGAGTGGAGTGTTCCGCGGGTAACAAATTAAAAGGATGTAATTGTATTATAATAGATTGAATAGAACAACATAATCAATTCTACGGACAAATCAGTATCAAAATTTATCAGCTTAATTTACATAATGTAATGTTAGTCTTAAAAAAAACGATGCTAGTTCTTGTGCACCACATAAAACAAAAATATAAGTTAAGAAAACCGTACCTTATCGCTGGTTGACATAGTTTTGTTTACCCGGTACACGCTTATTTAAAACCACCTGTTCACAAGAAAAGCCTGAGGGCAAGTTTGTTGGTTTTGCTCATAGCCAGCCGCGAAGTTTGAAATAGACGGGAAACGTTACATCGCGTAGTCGATTGATGAATGTCCTGAAAATGTAACGGTAGGAGAAAGCCGGTTCAGTGGGTCAAAGACTGCCCCCGATTTATTAATGCCAAGTACCGTTAACATCTCTTCATCCATTAGAACCTTTCTCTATAATTTCATACCTATTTTGGGAATGATTCTAGTTTACCACTAGCCCCCGCAAATTACGAGACAATAAATCTCCCGCAACAAAGACAAAGTTTGGTTACTTTCTGAATCACCGGCAGGTCATCTAATTTTGTTCCATGGCCATCGGGCACGGGACATTTCTCTTCCTTCAGGAATGAGTGAACGAAAAATGGAAACAATAGGTGTTTTGGTTAACCACTTTTACTAAACAGTTCCACGATTACGTTTATGGTCAGCGATGGTTTACCCTTGAGCTCAGAACGACCTCACCATAGACCGTACGCTATGCCCTGCTTAATGATCCTAGTTAATACCAACCATCCACATTCGTCCCCGCTTCACTGATGTTGTCTCTCAAATCCACAATTCCTTTCTCTCCCGCACGTACTGAATTTAGCTTGTCAAATCCTGAACCCCCCCTTACTACTAAACGCCCACTGTTTACTACTGAACGCCCCCCTCTGGCCAATTTTTTTCCGTATCGCCCCCTTGGACCCTTCCAAAGTTCCCAGGGGGGCGGTACCGCCCACTTTGGGAACCACTGCTCTAAAGCATCACTGGTTTAAAGAACGAAATAAAAATAAAAACGTAACAAAATTTGGGACATTTCAAAACCATCTTCTCTAATAATTTATTTGGTATGTGTGCAAATTTCGAACGAAACGCAGACTTACGGATGCAATTATTAAAATAGTTACAATTTAAAACATGATATACTGAATACCATGTCTAGAACGTTTGCCTTCAAAACGCGTTCGGCCGTCGATTCCTGGTAGAGTTTTTAGTTTTTTTTAAAACAAATTCAGTCATCTGTTGTCAGTTTTTAAGAGAATGCTTTTTTGTGTTGTTGTTAATTATAGTTTCCATGTGTCTGATTATGTTGGTGTGTTTACTGACTTTGTGAAATGCGACAGGTGGGAGGAAACAGAAAGTAAGTATCTGAATCTAGGAGAAATGGTGCTTTTCTTAAGACACCTTATAAAAGTTGCACACCAAAACTCTTTGCCCTCATTTCCTGAAAGGACACTTGTTAGTTGTGTAGGATCTTTACATCCGCTAACACTTCTAATTGTGTGAAATATCTTTTGATAACAGTCATCTGACGCATAGCACTTAATAAAATGTTAATTATGTTTTCTGACACATCAAGTATGTGGTGAAGTGGGATGTTATAAATATTTATAGGGGACTTAGTGTACTGACTGAGATCAGCTGTGAAGGTATCTATATCTATTAAGAGTAGTGTATTCTAGATAACCTTACTTGCTACCACATATCTATATATCTCAGTCAGAATTATTCTGGAATAGTGTGATGCTACGTTATGTGTCTAGGGTATGAGTATGGTGAAGTGTAAGTCACAACAACAGACAGATAAACAATTTAATTTAATCCACTACTCTTGACAACACTGTGACACTCACATACATATAACACTCTATGAGATATTTACAGGAGGACACTCGTAACTTTTCAAATAACAAATATGTCATTAATTTCTCTATATAAAAGGCATATGTGTGTCCTGATTCAACTACAAGGGAACCAGGAATCACAATCAATTTAAATTACAAGTTATGTAAAGAATGTATTTAATATGAATATTGTAGTGACATATATTATTACAAATGTTCTATGTGTGTCAGTTGTGTAGTAGTAAAATGAGGTAATACTGGTTTTGTTTTGTTCAAGCTCTGTTGGTATTTGTCATCATGACTTCAATAGTTTGTCTTTTGGGAGTAGTATTGGAGATGTTCTCAGTTCCTGATATTAAGACAATTAAATTCCCCTCTGAATGTTATTTTTACAAAGTCATTTCAAGATGAGGGGACATAATGTTGAGCTCAGCTGGCCAATTCGCTTATCTGGCGTGATGGCGGCAGGAAAGGACTCCTCTGCTCGAATTCTCCTCTGGGATCAGGAGACACCTCACTGATAGCTAAAAAGACCAAGGAGTATGCTGTCCGACTCTGGATTCAGCAAAGCTCTGACCAGGTGCTGCTCAGTACCATCAAGACCACTGTCCCACAATTTCATGGAAATAAACACAGATTCGTTGATTAGCAATGAATTCTGGCACAATTACTGGCACAAATTCCCATCTGCTTATGTTCCAGGCTTTTATTTAACACAAATATGAGCTGGCTTCAACGCACTGTTGCTTTATCAAGATCATTTGCACTACTGGTCTCGAAATAACGCCCCTAAGGGAGTATATCAGCGAGTCTAGCCAATGAGGCCACGTTTCGACAAGTGTTTGAAAAAATGTTACCTTTCCCCGTTTCCCCTAACAACGAAAGATAGTATTTATAGTCCGACCAATCGTGGTTAGGCTTTCATTTGTTGCGCTCCAATCAATTGTGAGTTTACATGGTAGGCTATTTATGTAACGTAAGGTTTTTTCAAACACGTTATATAAAAAATATTTAATGAGCAGCAGGAATGATTCCATGCTGTAAAGCATCCTCACTATTTTATTTTGGGTATAATTTATTAATTCCTGGACTATTTGCGTAACGTTTTACATATTATTTGTCAGCAAGCCCTAAGGAACCCAAATATACCAATTTGAAAGAGCTACGTGGCTGCGTTCAAAATATGTATTTTCTACCTCCTGTTTCGAAGATGTGCTGTCTGGGTACTGTTATGTTTTCAACCGTAAACCCATCTAATGTTGTCATTACTAATAAGAAGATTTCTGGATTTCATAAACCTAACTCTGGGAAAGGGTAGTGTATTTTATCACTGTCCGTCTGAAAAAAAATTAGTGCATGTAGACTTACACGCGTGATGGCAGCATTTGTGTATCGCGCGACGCGTGTTGCATGCGTTCCTGATTTTCAGCCCTCCCCTCTCTCTTTATCCTTTTGTCCATCTGTTCGTTCGTTTTGGTAACGCAGTGTAGAAAAAGACATGAATGGAATTTAAAATTTAGGTCAACTTGCATATTTCAAGGTTTTTCTTAGAAAGGCAGCACATTTTATTGTGTGTTTGGGAAACGCGTGTATGTTGCAGAAGGCCTATATTAACGTGGAAACGTTACAATTTGCAGACGAAGCATAAAACAAAGGGGATTTCGAGTACTGTCATTGTGACAGTACTGTTCTTTACCATTCTTCTTCCTTTATTTATTATATGTATTTATTAGGCTTTATATTTACTTGATAATTTATATATGTGGATTAGAATATTCCACGACAAAGTACTGTGTACTGTCTGTGTTACGCTGCAGGGTGAAAAATCAGTTTATGTGTAATATCTTTATAATACAATTAACTCACACATCTGTTTCTGTGTAATATAATTAGCTGTCATGTTAGTTCCTGTGTAATTTCTAATCAGTCCTACACCTCGCACATCAGCTGGGGAAATAATGGGAACATGCCTGCTGGCATGTCACACTCTGTGTTATACCTGTTATGATACACACAGTTGATACATCATATTCTACAAAAGGAAGACCAGATGTTGTCTGTGAAAAATGTCTGAGTGCAGCGATATGTCGCTGCTTATCCTTCTGGGTCCGCGAAAGTACTGGTGATAATTGCATAAGCACTTCCGTCCTGTCGTTTCTATAATAATTATTACAGGTAAACCCGTCTGATGAGACAAATTATCTTGCAGGTATGCGTTTACAAATCTGATTTGAAAGGTTACCAAAGAGTAACGGAAGGAGCCATATATGGAGGAGGTCACGTGTTCAAATCTTAAAATGATATTTTAAAACGCGAAGGTGAAGGTAATAACTAAAAGCCCCGACCCATTTCATTCCTTGCTCAAGGATTGGATCAAATGAGAGCGAGAAATACACATTCGTTCACATTGGATGGCGGTCAGAAAAATAGGTTGACACGTGAGCAGGAAAACTGCGATATAACGGAGCACAATTCGAGCTTTACAGCACTGCATTCGCATTCCAAGAACGTCAGAGTAGACAAACCAGACAAAGCGAGGGAAGAATAAAGTCAGGATTCTGAACTTATAGGACGAGACAAAACGTATTAGACCATCTGCTGACTCATCAGTAGAAAATCGTCAATATTAATACGGAAACCGGATTCTTCGGGACTTACTCACAAGTCACAGAGGGATTCTAAAAAGAAATAATACCATAGACGCGTGTTCGAGGCATCTCCATTAAGTTGCCAAGACTATTCAACTTGAGCAAGAAGTCTAGAGTTCACAAAAGTTATTGGGATGAGTTGTAAAATAGATTTTATACTTTGACATATTTGTACTTGCTGATGTTATTATATTATTTCATCTGTAACTTCTTGAGCACACGTCTGGTTACTCTGGCCATGTTAGTACAGGGTCATATAGCTGAAAGACGCACACAGCAATACACCAGAAATATCCATATCACCACCAAGGCCGAGTGGACAGTTAAACAACGTTTATTACAATGAACACAGCTCCATAGTTATCAACTTGGAAGCCATTATAGCGTATGGCATAATATATATATATATATATATATATATATATATATATATATATATATATATATATATATATATATATATATATATATATATATATATATATATCGTCATCAGTATAGTTCTGTAGCGTAAGAAGCTAGTACACTGTCCCCGACAGTTTTTCTCATCTTTATTTATTCAGTTCAAAGAAATACATACGTCCTTTCTCACACATATATCTAGTACCCCTCACAAAAGATCTTGAAGTACAGAAGTTGGTACAATGTCAGAATTAATCACAAAATCATATAAATCTCAGGAGCGCACACACATCCATCCACTCGCCATGAAACACACCATCGCTCTCTTATTCCTTCTCTCCCAACAGTCACCTGTCTCACGAGACCCCGAAAAGCATGACGGCTTAATCTAGCTCACCCGTCTTTTCCAGTGATCCGTGTAAAAATAAACAAACACAGAGCCACGCTGAGCTAAAACTATAAACTTCACCCCTGTTATGAATTTTAATCATAACAGTACTCCCCCCCCCCCCCAGGCAAAATAATGACAACAGGGTTTTCATTATTTTCGTGGTGTGAGTATAACACCACCAGAGTGAAATTTGGTATTATCAAACTTCACTGTCAGTACCACATAGCATAGCACCCAGGTTTCTGCCACAGAGTAGGCAATTAAACACTCGATGTGTGGACAATAGTAAAAACTACAACCAAAGACTACACATGACAAAAATTAAATTATCTCCTAAGGATCTTTTATGTTTGGACATGCGCCCTTATATAACCGACTAGGTTGAACGGGACGCGCCTCACCAAAACGAGGCGAAACTTTATTTTTAAAAAATGACAAAAATACTTTTAACAACCCGGTGAGGTGACCATAACTAAAAGTACTCAACATGTTAAAAAAAATTATGATAGCAATACATGCACTCACATACCTCACACAAATCACACCGTCCAATAACCCCTATTCGTCAAGTCCAGTATAAGTAGTCAATTAATTTCTTATAAATCAAATCAATAATGCAAAGCACTAAGTAGGATATAAATATGCAATAACATAAATAGATTAAATGAGAAGTGTACTGTCGTATCATTAAAATGTTATCTTGCATCTAACACTATTGTGTGAGCACTTAGGTATAAATATGCTGATGTGTTGTACAAATGTTAATAGTATGGACCGTCAGCAATATATTGATTCACAATCCAGTGTGAGTGTGAAACAGATTTGTATCAGAGACCAAACGATATCTGGTGAATTAACATTAATTAACCCTAAATTTAAGCACAGTAGTTAACATACGTAGTGTAATGAAATTATACACTGTCATGATGTATTAAACTAGAGTTCCATAATAAAATGTCCAGCATACCAAATCCAGTAAAAAAATGTACAAATAACCCCTTGTCAATGTTCTTGATTCTCCTCCCTAGAATATTCTCGTTATCTTAATTAACAATGTTCAAGTCGAAACCGATTGAAAACCGCAAAATAGTCAGATAGGAAATATTTTTATAATATCCCTTGATCCTGCGAGTTATTTAAGAGTTACGTCCCTTCATCTGTAGTTGCAGTTCTTCATATTGAAATAAACCGAAATGTCTGCAGAAAGTATGCTCAATTCACAGCATTTGCACTATCTCGCAGAATGTGCGTTTGTTAGTCTGTAGATCGAATATGATCACTGTCAATAAGGCATAATATATGCACGTAATGTACTGAGTTGAAAGAGTTATTACACGACATGGAGCATTGAAATATTCATCAGATCAGGTGCCGTGTGAGCCGATTAACCGTTGTAAGCAGTGTTACAAAAGTCCTTGAACCGTCTTCATCATTTATGCGATAAACCAAAACAGTTCTCAGGTTTTGCATGTGGTAGCAGGTTACGGTATCCTGTACGCTGGGATATCAGCAACACCCTTTATAATTCTATTGCATTTTAATATTGTCGGACAAAAATGTTAACATAAGATCAATATTCCATGGTCACCAAGTAACGACGTCAGTTCATCGGTTAATTTCAAGATCCCAAGTCGTCTGCAATTCTCGAGTTGATTGGTGACGAAGGGTCCTTGACACAGCGGGATAGGACATCCGCTAAAACATTCTGACTGCTCTTGATAGCTCTAATTGAATACTCCCAAGGCTGAATTGCCAGCGCTGCCCTGGCAGCCCTCTCATTCTTAAATGTTGCAGTTTTTAGATACGATAGTGCTTTTTGGTCCGTCTCGAGAATAAATCTTGATCCCATCAGATATCTTTGTAGCTTTGCAAAACAGTAGACAACTGCGAGCAACTCCCGCTCTACAATGGGGTACTTCTGCTCAGTTGTGGTCAATTTCCTACTCACACATAGGATTGGATGCAAACAAGCATCGAACTCTTGCATAAGCGTTCCACCGATTCCTGATCCAGAGGCGTCGGCTCTAAGGATAAATGGAAATCGAGCGTCAGGCAATCTCAAAATTTGTGATTTTGAAAAACAGCATTTTATTATATTTAACGAGACATCACAACCATGTGACCAAACAATTTTGTTTGGCGAGTTCTTTCTTAACAACGAAGACAGAACTGAAGTAATTTCTGAAAACCTAGGCAAGAATTTCCTATAGAAATTTATAAGACCTAACAGACTGCGTACCTGTTTCTTTGTTTTAGGAATTTCCAGATTCAAGATTTTAGAGATAGTTGAATCTTCAGGTTTTAGAAAACCACCTCCTACTCTATGACCAAGAAAAGAAATTCCAGTGAATCCTATCATTGTTTTAGATGGTCTAGCAGTCAGATGGTGATGACGCAAAGTATTTAACAAAGAACGAACACCACGAACATGTTATTCCCAAGATTACTGAAAAAGACAAATATCATCACTATAAGTAATTAAGTCATCACGAACAGAGAAAATCTTTCGCATCCTGCGAACAAAGGTAGCAGTAAATATTCCACCAGAAATATCCATATCACCACCAAGGCCGAGTGGACAGTTAAACAACGTTTATTACAATGAACACAACTCCATAGTTATCAACGTGGAAGCCATTTTAGCGTATGGCATTATATATATATATATATATATATATATATATATATATATATATATATATATATATATATATATATATATATATATATATATATATATATATATCGATCGTCATCAGTATAGTTCTGTAGCGTCAGAAGCTAGTACACTGTCCCCGACAGTTTTCCTCATCTTTATTTAATCAGTTCAAAGTAATACATACGTCCTTTCTCACGCATATATCTAGTACCCCTCACAAAAGATCTTGAAGTACAGAAGTTGGTATAATGTAGGAATTAATCACAAAATCATATACATCTCAGGAGCACACACACATCCTTCCACTCGCCATGAAACACACCATCGCTCTCTTACCCCTTCTCTCCCACCAGTCACCTGTCTCACGAGACCCCGACAAGCATGACGGCTTAATCTAGCTCACCCGTCTGTTCCAGTGACGCGTGTAAAAATAAACAAACACAGAGCCATGCTAAGCTAAAACTATAAACTTCACCCCTGTTATGAATTTTAATCATAACAAGGTCCTTAGGAGACTAGCAACCTCAGCATGTGTAAGTGATATTTTCATGAACCACCCCAGCTAAGCGCGTGTGATTCCTTCGTGATTGTTCTCACAAGGAACCAAAAGCAGAGAAAACCCCAGACTCCGAATGGAGCAAGGCGTGAATGATGACGACATCATGTGTATATATTTATTATCATTTGAAATAAGTTAAATGTATACTTAGACATGTTCACCCACGCACAAGCCACTGCATTCTCCGCTGTCCAGACATACTTTTCGTTCAGACTAACTCAAAAGAAAGGTGAATTTTTATCATATCCACTGAGCTATACTGTATACCCAGAAGGGATAAAATTGCTGAGAAAAAGAGTCGTTGGAAGAGACAGCGGGAAGGCGCCTGATTAGTATCAGAGAACATAAAACTTAGCGGAGGCCTTTACTTTCCTCTAAAATTCATGGTGCGAGTCTACAAGACCATTTGTGGTACCAGTCTACGATACCAGTTTGGAAGACAAATCTGTGGTTCATAGCTTGTAGTCGACAAAAGACGCCTACCTTCAACGGCCTATGAAGATACTCGCAATTGACCCCAGGAGCGGTTACCCCAGCATTCGCGTTTTTGGGACGTGCCCTCGATACAGACAGTGTATATCGACGTAGCAGTCAGCAGCCAACAGAAGCACTTCATCAATCTGACAGCTAAGTTAGATTTATCAGGCCAGAACCAAATGAACACTTTAATCATACATTTCCAGCGACGTTTCAGTGAAGAAACAAATATTAACTCACCAATCATTTATTTATTTTACTGTTGTTAAAAGATTAATAATCATTAAATTTGTTATGTTTTTTTTTTACAAATTCATAGTTCATTTAATTATTACAGAGAGAAGTTCACACGTATGAACCAGTATTTTCCATAGATAAATGAGGTAATAAAGTAGCATTTTACTGTTAAATCAGTTGGGGGCTCGAACGAAATAAAATACACAATGTATCTCTTCACAAAAGTTGGCGGGCAGATAATAAGTTAACTTTGCTAAGACACATTCAGCATTGTTCTTGACTTCCTAATATCTTGTAAATACTCCCTCAAGATAGAAGCATTATCATCCTTTAATTTACCAATCTACCAAGAGTAATCTTGAGTGAAGGTAGATACCTTCGAAGACCCACATAAGTTACTCTTGAGTTTTGGCCATTGTTGGACCACTACTGCAAAGCAGGGTAGGCATCCCGTGACAAACACAAACATCAACCATATGATGATACATAAAGTTTTATATTACATCGTTTGTAATACAAAAAGCTGAGACAGCCTTTTACATTTAAAAAAAATACAAACTGCTGTTACGTCGTTCCATATCTTTGTAATACTAACAGCTGATACGTCATTTTCTGTCTTTGTAAAAGTAACACTTGACACGTCATTGTATATCTGTGTAATATAAACAACCGACACATCATCATCTAATATCTCTGCTACAAAAAACAGCTAATACAAATACGTGAACGATTGTAAATTTTTTTTTTTTTAGATACACATGGAGGAAACTTGTTGATAGTATTACATGGAAGTACTTGCTATGATAACCTCAGGGTAAGAAAGGTAGAGAAAGTCCGAATAACACAACACACAGAAATGAAAGAGTTGACTTGACTGATAGCGCGGGGCAGGAAAACGTTGGACAATGTTCGTGGAACTGAAGGGTGATAGATCGTCTTTTGTAATGGACAAATGAGTCGTCACCTTGAGTGAAGCTTCTTGGACAGGTGAGTCGTCACCTTGAGTGAAGCTTCTTGGACAGGTGAGTCGTCACCTTGAGTGAAGCTTCTTGGACAGGTGAGTCGTCACCTTGAGTGAAGCTTCTCGGACAGTTGAGTCGTCACCTTGAGTGAAGCTTCTTGGACAGGTGAGTCGTCACCTTGAGTGAAGCTTCTTGGACAGTTGAGTCGTCACCTTGAGTGAAGCTTCTCGGACAGTTGAGTCGTCACCTTGAGTGAAGCTTCTCGGACAGTTGAGTCGTCACCTTGAGTGAAGCTTCTTTGTATTTTTCTAATTCAAATAGGGGACACGTAATTATTGTTTAACACCATCAAATCATTATCATTTTCCTGTTCACTCCTTATGGAGCATAGAGCCAACACTGTAGATAGTCCTCCTTGTTGGAAGTCTTCACCAAGTACTCCCATGCTCTTGTAGAGGTTGTCTCTGTAACAGTTAGTTTGACATGATGATGTTGCCAGTTTCATACAAAACCTCATGTTAATCGTCTTGTGCCAATTGTCTGTGGGAACAGTAGTACTATTCTTTCTTTGTCTGATAAGACACCGCAGGGAACAACACGGAGCACGTGCCCAATACAAACATCTTTTGTTTTTTTTTAAATTTACCTTCTCATTCCCGTACCAGCTCTTTGACCATTATTATTTTTTTTTTCACGTCAGAAAGTCAAAGTAACAAATTTCGAACTAATCTAAGAAGAACATAGACCTTAAGCGTTAGATCACCTGTAAATGTTTGCTTTGTCAACGACACATTGGAAGTCTTCAATTTTTTAATGTCCGGTACAAATATTATTCTTTTTTTTTTTTGGGTATTATTTCTATCTAACCGCACTGAAACTGTCTTGTGTTGTGTTAAGTCAAAGCGTCCTTTCACTAACCTATTTTGGTCACGTAGCGAGTAAAGCCAGTGCTGTAAACAGGTCAAGTTCACACCACACTGCTTGTGTAATGTTGAGTATAGCGTCATAATGGCTAAGTGGTTAGAACTCCTTCCTTTCGCAACACAGTTACGAGGTTCCGTGACCGAAAACTGGTACCTTCACGCTCCGGTCTACACAAATGGGTACCTGACTGCAATTTGGTTATATTGTGACATTGGTCTCAGGGTTACAGAGTATAGGCTCCTTGTACTCAACACCGGATGTGACTGGTGTTATATGCTCCATGAGACAGTTTCACTTGTGACAGACGTATTAACTTGACATAACGCCGATTCACATTTCCGTGTATATCTATAATTCAACTACAGTACTTGGCCATCAGCAACGCACAAGCAGTACAAACTACACTGGTAATATTTACTGGCATCCACGAAACCTCTGGTCAGGGCCGGATTATTGATTAGACCCATTAGACACGGGCCTAGGGCCCCAGGCTTACAGGGGTCCCGCGAAAAAGCAACGAAGTTATAACACACATAGCTCTACAGCAACGACACGTGCACGAGAGTATGCTCGTGCGTGCAGGGTAATAGTATGTGTACAACAGTTAGTTTATTAAGTTGCTTACTGCTGTTTTCCTGTTTTTATTATATTTTCTTAGCAGGGGCTCCACTGCCTTTAATTAAATCTAGGGACTGTAACGAACACTGGGTTGTTTTTTTTTTAACGTATTATTATATATTAATAAAAACGTGTATCTGAAATCCATTAGTTACTTTTTCTAGTTTTACCTTTTAGAAGATTGGAGATTGGCTCCAAAATATCTTAAAAGCCTAGGGCCTCTGGAGTTCTTAATCCGGCCCTGCCTCTGGTACAGTCTTAATCACGTAGATACTAGCTACTTCTAAGCTTCATACACTGGCACACTCCGGGCTAGAACATAATATAAACTTCAGTGCGGCATACACAACGCACATAAACACAATCTTCTAGAATTACTGAAGACGTTGCATTACCTCTTCGCGTCTAAATACTCAATAAATAGCACTCAGATAACACTGACAAACAACATTTTTCTTTCTTATATAAGAATAAGTGTTCTTAGGTCAGTTTCTTGCGCTGATTTCAAATTTGAAATCCGTTTATCTCTATCACATCGGGTTCTTAAGATATTTGTGAATAAATATGTTTTTGGGAAACCGTTATTTGCTCCGTTTCATTTTTACTATATAACTTATTAAAAATTAATAAAATGCAAAATAATTCTACTTTTTATACTGCTAAAAGATGCATGACATATGTTACGCTATTTTTCCTATATTTACTGTATTTTGAAATAATTCTGAGCGAAATATGGCTTCTAGAAGTTGTAGAAATTCGGCTGATCTGTTCTGTTACGTGTGCGGATATTTTACCGATCGTGTTCACCAGAAAAACTTTACACCATTACTAAAGAAAGCATATGAACTTTATTTCGATTCGAAAGTTGATGATGCAAATAAATCTTGGAAGCCAAATGCAGTTTGTTCGACTTGTGCAAATACATTGGCAGGTTGGTTACGAAAATCGCCGAAGCATAAGTCGATGCCTTTTGGGGTGCCAGTAATATGGCGTGAACCGACAAATCACGCTACTGATTGTTACTTCTGCTTGACAAATATCCATGGTTTCACTTTTAAAACTAGAAAGTCTGTAGTTTATCCAAATATTGAATCAGTTTCGAAACCAGTGCCTTATGATCCAATCACGTGTCCGATCCCAGTTCCACCAGAACAATATCCGTTGGACGTGAATGAACCATCAGAAAGTGATAGTTTACCTGCTTTAGAAACTAATTCTGACTCGGATTATATACCGGTGAATGATGGTGTTCACTTAATTAACCATTCAGAACTTTCAGATCTAAAACGTGATCTCGCTCTTACCAAAGGACAAGCGGAATTACTCTGTTCGCGACTCAAAGAATGGAATCTTTTAGCGCCCAATACTCCGATATCTAAATTTCGTCATAGACACAGAGAACTTGTTCAATACTTTGAGATGGATGATGACATTTGCTATTGCAAAGATGTAAACGGTCTAGTGGTGCACCTCGGTCATGAGCACATAGTCAACGAATGGCGACTTTTCATTGACTCTTCCGAGACTAGTCTAAAAGCCGTGTTATTGCATAACGGAAATTTATTTTCATCAATTCCAGTCGCTTACTCTGTTCATATGAAAGAAACTTATGACAATATGGTTATAATTTTGGCAAAAATAAAGTACAATGACTACCAATGGCGGATTTGTGGAGACCTAAAGGTCATTGCAATTCTCACGGGCATGCAGACTGGGTATACTAAATTTTGTTGCTTCCTATGTGAATGGGACAGCCGCAACAGACAGGAACATTATGCAAGAAAGGTGTGGCCTATCAGGGATCGTATGCAGCTCGGGCATAAAAATGTAATACACGAGCCACTAGTTAACAAAGACAGCATCATTTTACCACCGTTACATATGAAGTTGGGGCTCATGAAGAATTTCGTAAAAGCGTTAGATAAAACGAGCAAAGCTTTCACTTATCTTCGAGAAAAGTTTCCGCAAGTTAGCGATGCAAAGATAAAGGAAGGTATCTTTGTAAGACCTCAGATTAGGAAAGTTATTGCAGACAAACAATTCGAGAACTTGTTACATGGTAGTGAACTTCGCGCATAGATGGCATTCAAATCGATCGTCGATAACTTTCTGGGAAATCACAAATCTGTCGACTATGTGCATATTATTAAGCAGTGCATAGATGCATACAGAATTATGGGCTGTAACATGTCCCTCAAAATCCATTGCTCGATTCGTATCTTGACTTTTTCCCTGACAACCTTGGCGAAGTCAGCGATGAACATGGAGAACGATTCCATCAAGATATCGCCGTAATGGAGTCACGTTATCAAGGACGGTGGAGTGTGACCATGCTTGCCGATTATTGTTGGATGCTTCATCGCGATGTACCACATGCCATTCACCGACGAAAGTCGACTGCAAAGAAATTCAAGCCTACATAACTGTTATACTTCTTGTACGAATGATGTTGTAATACTGTATGCGTTGTTAAAAAACTTCAATTGCGTATTTCTAGAGATCCCGACCTGATAGAGAAAAACGGTTTGCAGATTTAAAAACAGCGCGTTAAAATTGACCAGAAAAACATAGAAATGTTAAAGAAAGAAAAAAAAAATTTTTTTGTTAGACAGTGTAATTGGCGCTGGACAACATCATACTTTCACGTACGTGTGATCGCTGCCACATTCCAAATACTGACAGTATCAATCTAAACTGTCTCAACGACATCTAGTCACAAGCTGTGTACAAAGACTTTCAGTCACAGGCTATATTCGAGGACGTTCATCATGAACCATCCTGTAAGACTTCCAGTCACAGGCCGTAATAGAAGACGATCGAACTCGAACCATCTGTCACGGATTGCCTCCCCTGCTTTGCAGTAGTGATCCAACAGTGGCTACAACTCAAGCTTATCTAATTGGGTCGTCAAAGATGTCTACCTTCGCACAAGATTACACTTGGCAGATATGTAGATATAAATGCAATGACGCTTCTATCTAAGGGAGTCTTCACAAGATAATTCAGAAGTCAAGAACCATGCCGCATAGGGCTGGGCAATGGTTAACTTATATCTGATAGTCGCCTTTTGTGAAGAACTAAGCAATGTTTTTAGCCCGTTCAAGCCCCCAGTTAGTGTAATCCAACGAAATTCCTCTTATAAGTAATGGCTCTATAGATGTAAATATATCTACTGTATGTATATTTAGAAGTATGTTTTAAAGAATCTTGCTCAAACGTTCACTTTCATACACATAAAAACTGAATTGACTATGATTGTTTAGTTTTAAAACAACATGTAACAAATTTAATAATAAATTAGTCTTTATCAGCTAAAATGAGGAGGGCATGATTAATTTTGCTGTAAATACAAGTTTTCGTCACGGAGATGTAGGTGAAGATTTATCAAAGTCCGATGCTTTCGCCTTTTTTACAAGAAAACTTAACTCTATGTGAGTCCTGTCTCCGTGGTTTTCGTCACTTCTTGGTGATGAGTGTACTTTTCTCACACGAATGGCGTAGTAACTTCAGTACTTCGAACAGTCTGATAGCTTGTAACCACAAGTAGTCTTGTACCACGAACTTTTTTTAGACAAAATATAAAACAAATGCCTCATCTAAGTACATTTGTGGGCTGCCAATTAACAGGCGCATTCTCGCTGTTTACCCACCAATGTTAATCTCTCATAAGAATTAAATTCCCGAGTGCACAGTGTAGCTCAGGGAAGATGAATAAAATTCACCATATTCCACTGGGTATTAACTGGGAAAATGTGTACGGACAGCGCGAATACTGATTTGCCTGAGTTACAATTAACAAAGTGCATATATCTCTAAAAATATTATACCTTTAGGCACATGTGATGTAATCATCAGTCATCACTGCTCCATTCGTAGTCTGGGGTCACCTCTGCTGTCGGTTTTCCGCACGACTAGCTAGAAGAAATCACCAGCGCTTGCTGTAGTAGTTTATGAATATACTGGTTTCATATGTTGAGGTTGCCAGCCTCATAAATAACCACTTAGCAAGAAAACATGTCAAGTTTACATTTGTAAAATAATCGTTACACTTACCCCAAAGTTTTGGGAATATACAATCTCCTCGCGCATGGTAGAATGGACACGAGCAATTTAGGTTATATGCTCTCGAACCACTTGATCTGGAAATTTGAATCCTTTTTATGAGGGGTGAATCTGCGATACACTTGGTCTGGGAAAGTTTCTCTTATGACGGGTGATCCAATTCCTAGGTTTCCAGTCTTCGTATTTTAAGTCCTGGTCCCATAAGTTTTTTTCAGTCTCTATTTATAAAGGAGAGCTTACTTTTTAAGGTTTTAAGTTTCCCAAATAATTCAATCTGTCACTTATAATATAGGAATTCTAAGTCCGATGTCTCTCTGGTTTCTGGGAGTCGCTCATATGACGTGCGCTGCTGTCTCTCTGTTCTGTATCTATGATTTCACTACATTATATGTGCATTTCTCAGTTCACATCACAGATGGTCTTTCCGCCGAGTTTTCCAATGAAATTCAACGTATATCCCGGCGCTTACTTCAAACCAATGGAATATCTTTAGACTATGTGGGTCGGGGTGTTTAATTCAAAAAATTCCCCACGTGTTTAAAATATTAAATTTAGTATTCCAACGCGTGACCTCTTTCAAATCATGCGGTAATATTTCCGGTGGCATCTTGTGAAACGTCACAAAGCAAATGTGTGCACTGATTACCTGTCCAGATGCTTTCCTGCCAATATTGACTCGCCAGACAGATTTATCTGTAATAAAGATACGGACAGCGGATCCGATAATCTAATTATCACCTGTGCGTATGACTCCCCCAGACTGATTTCTCAGACGGACAAAATTGGCTTCCTTAGAACCGATCGTGCACGACCAGCCTGTGTCAATAGAGGATCGTCGTCATCAAAGGTTGGCGAGGCGACTCACAGAGATAAACAATTTATCGCTGACCGGTGATAATGGCTGGGTATTGTCACGATAATACCCCAGTTCACCTGGCGGAACGTAAATAAGTCTGAGGAGTGGTCACAGTAAAAGAGTGTAAGGGCAATACATATGCCAAATAATAGGATGATGAATGAGAGAAATAAAGAAAATAAGCAATACTGCCGGAGTGGATGAGAGTTATAAAAGGATACTACTGATTACGTCACACCATCCTGTAAGTCGTACAATCAGAAACTGACTCTTACATCTGAGAATTTTCTCAACCACGCAAGCTATGTTCACTCCACACGTTTAGCACGGGGTTACGTAAACATCTGTACAACCTCACTAAACCCCTGACTAGTACTCAATTCATGTGTGACAATTCACACTCGGTAATTGATATACAACAATAACAACCAATATACACATAAACAAGTTATGTGCATCATGACACTGACTGCTCTTGAGTCAGGGAAGGCAAAGGCAGTGAGGAAAGGAACAACTCACCTCATAAAAAAGCTTGATCTAGTATGGTCTGAAAAGGTCTTCGGCAAGTTAGATCTAGTTTGGTGAAGTCTCTAACGCTTCACTCCCCTACGGCTGTATCTGTCATTGGACTACCATTCCCCTTTTTAATATTGGGGAAGTTCTAGCAGAGCCCTAGCAACGCATTGTTTGTGTGTGTGTGTGGAAAATGTTACATTGTGTCACATCCCACTTGCGACAGGTTCAGACAAGACACATGGCTTTTGTCATCTCTGCGTCCTCTTATTCTTTTCCTGCGGGGTGGTTGCCACTAGTTTCTCTCTTTTTGTGACGACTGTGGCTCGATTTGAGTCTGGGATTCACAAAACAGAAATTGCTAAAGGCGGAAAAACGCTGGAAGAAATCTCCGATAATCTTATAATGTATAGAAGAGTCAAGCACTAACTTGGATCATTTGGTAATCCTATAGAAGTACTCTGGATTTCGGACAAGAGCGCTAGCGATGGAAATTTCTATTGACCCGTCTGTAACGGCGAGACCTGGTAGATCACACCAGATTTTTCAGTCTTCCGTGTGAGGGGTTTTTTTATTTGACTTTTGACGGTTCCACCAAAGTAGTCTATTGTTTCATGTGCCGAACAGTGTGACTGACTATTGAATGCGATGTTTTCTATGACAGACGAGTGCATTGAACAAGTGTGCACTCGTGTCAGATGTGAACTCAGCTGTGACCTTTCGATGCAGACGTGAATGTGTCTCTATCATGGAGTTTAATCGATCCTGGTGTTTCAGATTAGAAGGAAATTGCCATCGACGTTTATTGACATCATCAGAGATTCGATAGATAAGAGCAGTGGTTTGTTTTCCCAGATTTAAAAAGAAACGAAAATAAGTGGCAGAAATAGCTAGCGGGTGATCTGATATTCATAGCTACATTGTTGTTGGCCTAGGTTCCTTTTAGAGATATACTGAGAGTGGTCTGTTTGTTTGCTTGAATGACGCTATTTCTTTAAGTTCTATTGATGTGTCATTGCTTAGTCATGGGCAATGCCGCAACAGCACAATCAGGCGAGAGCAAGAGAGAGAGGGAGAAAGAGAGAAAGAGACACAGAGAGAAAGCGCGAGAGAGAGAGAGAGAGAGAGAGAGAGAGAGAGCGAACAGTTTCTGCTCTAAATTCCTCTATTTTATTAGACAATGGCTACTGGGGGAACTCTATTTTTCCACCTTTTGACAAAGAAATTATATTTAGAGAATAAATAATTGATTGGTACTCGTTTCTGCCTCATTTATTCATAGTTCTTCATTAATTTGACATCTTCTTTCTTTTTTAACTGATTCGTTATTTAATCATGTACTCTTTTGTATTATCGATTATAAAAGGAATAACAGCGCATTATAGCCATATCAGTTTCCAAAGAGATTCTCTGTCTAACTTGCCGAAGCCCTTTTCAGTTGTGCACCCACCCTTCGCCCTTTACACAACTGTTATATGTAAAGGTAGTTCCAGCAGACACTGCCGTATGAGGAATGAAGTGTTAGAGACTTCACTTATACTAAGTCTCAGCTTTATGGAGTCACTGGTTCCCTTCCTTGAAGCCCTTGCCTTCTCTAACTCAAGAGCAGAGTCAAGTATCCATTTACAGCTGGGTAGACCGGAGCCTGACACTATCACGTTTAGAACTTTGACTGAAGAAACAATCGCTCTGACAACTCTGCCATTCGACGGTCATGATTATTTTGTAGTCCGTAAAAATGTGTTTATTTTTGCTTATATTTGTGTTTCACCCTGGAAGTGAATTTATTTATCTGTGAAAAAGGCAACACTACTGTCATGATACAGATGACGTGTGTTTCAGGGTGTGTGTCGGTAAAGGAGTGAGTGGTTATTATGGTTGAATGACACTAGCCTTGTGACATGCGAGTTGTTTATGGTCATGTGTTATTTCTAAAGTAATATACTTGTAGTGCTGTTCAGGGCTGTCATACGTTGGTGAGATTCACATGAGATCGTGGAGAGCATGTTGGATAGTGAAGTGTCTGTATGACCGAGAGGAGTTTATAATGTTAGAGGGAGCTGTGTGACAGACCGTTGTGGAAGACGGGTCGGATGTGGTGTTATATTATCTGAAGTGATTATTGGTAGACTGTTGAATCTAAAAGTGATGTTAGAATGCGCAATGGTTTAGATGCGCTAGAAGTGATGTTATAAGGCCTAGATGTAAGTTGTATACGCGAGGAGAGGATGCCGCGTCTGTGTTGGCTTTAGCCATATCTAGTCAGAGGTTATTAGTGGTTGATCTGACAAGGAGATTCCTGGTGCGAGGTGCATGCCGCACTAGAGGAGGCCAAGATAGTAGAAGTAAGGCGACTGTGTGCGCAAGAATGCCAGCAGTCATGTTACGATGAGCAGTGTAACATGAGATGTGTGTCGTGGAATATTCTAATCCACATATATAAATTATCAGGTAAATATGAAACCTAACAAATACATTTAATAAAGAAAAGAGCAATGGTAAAAGAACAGTGCTGTCACAATGACTGTACTCGAAATCCCCTTGTTTTCTGCTTCGTCTGCAAATTGTAACGCTTTCACGTTGATAGTAAAAGCCTACTGTATTATTACCCGCTTTCTTCAATGAAACGTGTACTGACCTTGGGATACGCAAGCTGATCAATGACCTAGATTTAATATTTCATTCATTCCATACACGGCGTAACTAAAAGACAGATAAAGCAGGAGAGAGAGAGAGAGGGGCGAATGAAGGCAGGAAGCATGCAATACTAAACACGCGTCGCGCGATACACAATTGCTGCCATCACGCGTGTAAGGCCACATGCACTAACTTTTTTTCAGACGGACAGTGATAAAATTCAATACCCATACCAGAGTTAGGTTTTAAAAAAACCTGGAAAACGCTTATTAGAAAAGATGACATTAGATGGGTTTACGTTTGAAAACATTACAGTACCCAGACAGCACATCTTCGAAACAGGAGGTAGAAGAAATTGCACATTTTGAACGCAGCCACTTAGCTCTTTTAAATTTGTATATTTGGGTTCCTTAGGGCTTGCTGACAAAGAATATGTAAAACGTTACGCAAATAGTCTAGGAATTACCAAATTATAACCAAAATAAAATAGTGGGGGTGCCTGACAGCATGAAATCATTTCTGCTCATAAAATTTTTTTATAACGTGTTTGAAAAAACCTTACGTTACGGAAATAGCCTACCATGTTAACTCCTATTTGATTGGAGCGCAACAAATATAAAACTAAACACGATTGGTCGGGCTATAAATACTATCTTGTGTTGTCAGGGGAAACGTGAAAAGGATTACTTTTTTGAAAAGATGTGTAGACATGGTTTGATTGGGTAGAGCTGCGAATATACTCAATTCAGAGCGTCTGTTCATTGCCACATCTTGTAATAAACCTACTAAGACGCAGTGCGTTGAGCACCAGTGTATATTTTTTATAAAATAAAGCCTGGGACATCGGCAGATCGGAGTTGTGCTATATTCATTGCCAGTCAACGAAACTGTTTATTATTCAATGAATTGTGGTAAGCTTGAAATATTCAATATCTTTTAATGAAAATTGAATGTAAATTGTTAATTTATGCCTGTATATATGTGTAGTTCCGTAGCAAACATGATGTAAAGCCTATAATGCTCCAGCCTGAACAGAAGGTGTCGGAGGAAAGTAAAACTGCATGGAATGGCCAAACAGTACACTGACACCTAGATTATTGACTAGAAAGAAATAATGCTGGAATTGCAGAGGCGTAGTAACCATTAGGGAGGGAAATACTAGTATAAAGTATTTCAGATGAAGCTGACAGTTGGCCTAACGCTCTGAACTCAATGTTTGTGATGTATTGTGCTCAGTGTAGAAAGAGAGTATAAATTAGTTATGACGTAGAAGGTACATCCTTCTTGTTTCAGGGACCGTGGTCTTAAAGTTATTGAGCAGCACCTGGTCAGAGCTTTGCTGAAGCCAGAGGTGGACAGCATACTCTTGGTCCATATAGCAACCAGTGGGGTGGCTCCAGAACTCATTAAAGTAATCGAGCAGAGGAGTCTTTTTCTGCAGTCATCACGAAAGATAAGAGAGTGTGGCCATGGAGCTCAACATTATGTACCCCATCTTAAAATGACAGTGTAAAATAAAATTAAGAGGGGAATTCAATTGTTTTAATATCAGGAACTGAGAACATCTCCAATACTAGTTCCAATAAAGACAAACTATTGAAGTCATGATGACAAATACCAACAGAGCTTGAACAAAACAAAACCAGTATTACCTCATATTACTACTACACAACTGACACACATAGGATATTTTTAATAATATATGTCACTACAAGATTCATATTGATAAAGTCTGTACATATACTTGTAATTAAAATTGATTGTGATTCCTGGTTCCTTTGTATTTGAATCAGGACACATATACATTCATGACAGCACTGAATACATATTGTTATTTGAAAAGTTATCAGTGACTCCTTTAGGATATCCTCGTAGAGTGTTTTATGTATGTGAGTGTCACAGTGTTGTCAAGTGTGGTGGAATAAATTAAATTGTTTATCTGTCTGTTGTTGTGACTTACACTTCATCATACACATACCCTAGACACATAACGTAGCATCACACTATTCCAGAATAATTCTGACTGAGATATATAGATATGTGGTAGCAAGTAATGTTATCTATAATACACTACTCTTAATAGATATAGATACCTTCACAGCTGATCTCAGTCAGTACACTAAGTCCCCTATAAATATTTATAACATCCCACTTCACCACATATAGTGGGGTCTCGCTCTTGGGATTTTGAATCTTTCCCTATTAAAAATATTGGGGGTAATTCACTTCAGGGAATATAAGAATTAAAAGGTATCCTGGGGGGGAATTAAATAAGGTTGAGCTCACGGTGCCTGTGTTGTCCTAAGTTAATTAGTCATAGATAAAATTGTTTAGTTACATATTTTAGAAATTTATCTGTTAGACAATGGCCGACCTGGCAAAATTTCGATCTGCTGCTGTACAGACTGCGAAAGAGTCAAGAATGGACGGGCAAATTATGATTGCTTATGTCACTGCTGAATGTGACAAATATATTGAACGCGAAGAAAGAAGATTAGAAGAAGAGGCCGAAAGAAAGTTAGAGGCTGAGACTAAGAGGTTACAGATTGAGGCTGAGGCTAAGAGGTTGCAGATTGAGGCTGACAAAGAGGCTAAAGCATTGGAAGCCGAGGAAAGAAGACAGGCTGCAGAAAGGGAAGAGAAGAAATTAGCTGCAGAAAGGAAGAGAAGAAATTAAGCTGCTGAAAGGGGAAGCAGAAGAAAGAGAATTGACTGCAGAAAGGGAAGCAGAAAGGAGGAGAAGAGAATACAAAGGGAACATGAGTTACGACTAAGGGAGTTTGAGTTTCAAGGCCATGCTCCTGAAAATGGTGCCAGTCCCTTTGCCTCTGATGCCACTGCTAGCCAAGGAGCCTCAACCTCAGCTATGAATTTTCATTTAGATCATTTTGTTGAGAAAGACGATGATATAGAGAGCTACCTAAATAGGTATGAACTATTAGCTACCACATATGGGTTAGAGAGAGAAAGGTGGAGCTTAAAGTTATCTCAGGGACTTCGTGGGGCAGCTTATGAAGTTTTTGCAAAAATGAGCAGAGGTGATCAGGAAAATTATGACATGCTAAAGCAGGCTCTTTTGGTAAGATATGAAAAGAATGCAGAATTTTATAGGAAAAAATTTAGGAATGCTAAACTACTGTCAGGTGAAACCTATCACCAGTTCTCTGCACGAATAGAGACATACTTGGAGAAAGGGACTTCTCTGGGGAAAACCCAAGATCTTAAGGAAATGGTCCTTATAGAGCAATTAAGAGAGTCCATGGCTCCAGACCTGAGAAAGTTTCTCATGGAACAAGGTGCAGAGAGGCTGGGTGAGTTGCTAAATGTTGCTGAAAGGTATCAAGCAGCTCAAGCAGCCGGTGTAATATCAGGTAAATAAAAGAAACAAGTGGATAACTTTAGGGCACCACAGAACTTTAATAAATTTGATCCTAAGGATCAAAATAAAGGTAAGCACCAATTTGATAGGCCACGGTATGAAAATAAAAATAAATTCCCACAATTCGATGAAAGGAAATATGATGAAAGAAAATCTTTCAACCAAGGAAAAGGTGGTGTAAAAATTGTAAGATGAACAATCATGACACTGACCATTGTAGAAGGAAACCTCCTCATTGTGCTGCTATGACATCGGGGAAAAAGGAAAAGAAGGTCAAACCTGAAGAATTACAGGAACCATACCACCCCCCAGTGTGTGAAGATGTCATCTGTAATGGTGTCACTATAAGGTGTTTATATGATACCGGTTTAGATTACGATTCCGTGTGAGTTCTCACCTGGTGCAGGCCGATCAATACACCACAGAAACAGTGGAGATTCAAACTGCAACCAAGGATGTAGCTACCATGACACTTCCCGTCGCCCGAATAAAAGTGAATAAAGCGACTATGTGGAAGGAGTCATAAACAGCAGACTAGATGATAAATGGAGCCAATTTACCCTCTGATATTGGGGCTGATAGATATGTCATTTTTTTTTTTTTTTTCTTGGGGATTACCAAGAGGACCTGTGTTAATTGGCAACAGTTGCAGCCCAGGATCACAGTCTAAAAAAAGGAGGATTAATCCAATAATTATCGACCCCCAGTTGAGATGACGGAAGGCACAGGATGAGGTCGAACAACAATCAAGCCCTTGTTTCAAGCAAGTTGGCCCAAATATCAATACCACATCCAGGCAAGGGATAGTTTTATATGAAGAACAAACTGATATATAGGAAGGCTGGATCTGAATCCAATGGTCACGGACAGCTGGTCCTTTCCCACTGCATATTAGGGACTAAAGTGAATGGAAACTAGGGTCATGCGAAATCCCTTCAGTGGGTCATAATGGGGAATCAGCGCAACAGGACAACGAATAGCTTGTCACTATTTCTGGCCAGGAATAACTGAAGATATCAATCGATATGTAAAATCCTGTCCAGAGTGCCAACGAGTAGCACCTAAACATTGGACTGCACCAGCAACTCTGGGGGAAATGCCCATAGTGGGAACACCCTTTGAGAGAGTTGCCGTGGATCTTGTGGGACCTCTCACCCGAACCAAGAGAAGGAACAGCTACATTCTGACTCTGGTGGACACTTGTTCTATGTGGGGAGAGGCAGTAGCCATGTCATCGATTGATTCTAAACATGTGGCAGAGGCATTGCTCACAATTTTCACAAGGTTAGGCTTTCCCAATCAAATCTTGACTGATAATGGCTCTCAGTTCAAGGGGAAACTAACTGAAGAAGTTTTCAGGATCTTCCAGGCCAAACACTTCCATTGTAGTGTGTATCATCCCCAGGGGAACGGCCAAGTGGAAAGATTTAACGGCACATTGATGTCGATCCTGAGAAAGTTGGCACACGAAAAACCAGATACATGGGACCAGTACCTGCACGCCGCCCTCTTTGCTTATCGGGAGGTACCCCATAGTTCAACCGGTATGGCCCCGGCAACATTATTGTTTGGAAGGCCAATAAAAGGTCCACTCGAAGCTATGTTAAGAACGTGGACTGATGAAAAGGCAGAGGAAAACATTACATCTTCATACCAATATGTGAATGAGCTGACCACTCGTTTAAAAACTGGCTGGAAACTTGCCAATGAAAATTTGAAACAAGCCAGGCAGAAACATGCTGCCTATTATAACAGGAAGGCGAAAGATAGAGATTTGGCTGTGGGAGAGAAAGTACTGCTTCTTTTGCCCGGGAGTCAGAATAAGTTACAAATTGGATGGCAGGGTCCATATACAGTTCTAGAGAAGGTGTCTAGAACAAATTATAAGATAGATAAGAAGGGGAAAGAAAAAATCTATCATGTGAATCCCTGAAGAAATATTTGGAAAGAGAACATCAGGAAGAGACACACTTGTTGACCTTGTCCATCGCCATGGAGATGAAAAAGGAACCACTTTCATCATTTGAATATCCATTACACCCCTGTGAGACAGCAGCACAGGTGAAAATCAGTACACATTTAACGAAAACTCAGAAAGAGAGAGTGCAACAGGTTCTAAATAATCATGCAGAGGTGTTAACAGACCGACCAGGGCATACAAACCTATTGGAATATGATATGAAACTGATAGACCCCACACCTGTCTGTATGAAACCATATTCGATTCCGTTTGCTAAGGAGAAAGCTTTGAAGGAAGAGATAGACTATCTGTTGAAGGAAGGAATTATTTCGCACAGTGAATCTTCGTATAGTTCCGGTGTTGTACTCTTAAGGAAGCCCTCTGGAGAACATAGACTCTGTATAGATTACATGAGACTGAATGCTATTACAGAAGGACAGGTGGATCCATTGCCGGATACAAATCAGCTGTTTGCCAGACTAAATAAAGCTAAATATTTCTCAAAAGTGGATCTGAGTAAAGGATACTATCCGATTCCAGTAAAGCCTGAGGTTAGACCATACCTAGCTTTTAGTACCTCAGAAGGACACTATGAGTTTAATAGATTGCCATTTGGATTGAAGAATGCGCCTCGTGTCTTCTCTAGAATGATGAGAAAATTATTGGATCCTCTGAATAATCCCTGTATAACAAATTTTATGGATGATATCCTTATAGCAACAGAAACATTTGAGGAACACATTGACTCTCTGAACATGCTGTTTACTCGACTTAGGGAGGCAAATTTAACAGCCCGACCAACCAAATGTTGCGTTGGATGTAAAGAATTGGAATTTTTGGGACACACCGTTTATCAGGGAAACATGACCCCTGACCCAAAGAATTTAGAGAAACTACAGAAAGCCCCGAGACCACAAACCAAGAAGGACGTGAGATCCTTTGTCTCATTATGTGGTTTCTACCAGAAGTATATCAAAAACTTTAATTCCATATGTGCACCGTTAACTGAATTGACACGTAAAGGACATCCAGATCGCATTACATGGACACCACAATGTGAAATGACTTACCAAGAATTGAAGGAAAAGCTCACAAGTAAACCCATTTTGAAATACCTGACTTAAGTCAAGAATTCATAGTAAGGACGGATGCAAGTAATATTGGGTTAGGTGCCACTTTACTACAGAAATCAGATGCATTGGATGGGGAATTAAGCCCAGTGGCATATGCTAGCAGAAAGTTGAATAAAGCTGAAATCCACATACGATGGAGAGACTAAGAAGAAAAAAAAAAAAAAAAAGCAATGTCTTGCGTTATAATGGGCAATAAAGAAATTTCAATATTTATCTGTATGGGAAGGCATTTAAGTTGCAAACGGATCACAAACTTGTATCGATTCTAGCCCAGGGTAGGCATGAGAACTCTAGGTTCTCCGAGTGGTCCTTACTTTTGGCTCCCTAAATTTTAGCATTGAGTATATATCTGGAAAAACCAATTTGGGAGCGGATTTTTTAAGCCGCCATCCGTGTGATGAGCATCACCGTAAACCCCAGCAATATAATAAATTTCTCTATGTGTATATAGAATAAAGGACTGACATATAATGTCTGTTTTAAGAGGGGAGGTGTCATGAAATATTCTAATCCACATATATAAATTATTAGGTAAATATGAAGCCTAACAAATACAATTAATAAAGAGAAGAGCAATGGTAAAATGACAGTGCTGTCACAAGGAATGTACTCGAAATCCCCCTTGTTTTCTGCTTCGTCTGCAAATTGTAACGCTTTCACGTTGATATAAAAGCTTACTGTATTATTACCCGCTTTCTTCCAATGTAAACGTTTGTACTGACTTCTTGGATAGCACGTGATCAATGACCTAGATTTAATATTTCATTAATTCGATACACGGGCATACGGCGTACCTAAAAGACAGATAAAAGCAGGAGAGAGAGAGGGGCGAGGCGAATGAAGGCAGGAAGCATGAATACTAAACCACGCGTCGCGCGATACACAATTGCTGCCCATCACGCGTTGTAAGGCAAATGCACTAACTTTTTTTTCAGACGGGACAGTGATTCAAATTTCAACACCCATACCAGAGTAAACCAGAGTTAGGGTTTAAACAAAACTGGAAAACGCTTATTAGAAAAGATAACATTAGATGGGTTTACGTTTGAAAACATTACAGTACCCAGACAGCACATCTTCGAAACAGGAGGTAGAAGAAATTGCATATATTGAACGCAGCCACTTAGCTCTTTTAAATTTGTATATTTGGGTTCCTTAGGGCTTGCTGACAAAGAATATGTAAAACGTTACGCAAATAGTCTAGGAATACCAAGTTATGGCCAAAATAAAATAGTGGGGGTGCCTGACAGCATGAAATCATTTCTGCTCATAAAATTTTTTTATAACGTGTTTGAAAAAACCTTACGTTACGGAAATAGCCTACCATGTTAACTCCTAATTGCTTGGAGCGCAACAAATATAAGACTAAACACGATTGGTCGGGCTATAAATACTATATTGCGTTGTTATGGGAACGTGAAAAGGAGTACTTATTTGGAAAAGATGTGTAGACATGGTTTCCTTGGGTAGAGCTGCGACATATACTTTATGAATTCAGAGCGTTGTTCATTGCCACATCTTGTAATAAACCTACTAAGAAGCAGTGCGTTGAGCACCAGTGTATATTTTTTATAAAATAAAGCCTGGGACATCGGCAGATCGGAGTTGTGCTATATTCATTGCCAGTCAACGAAACTGTTTATTATTCTCTGAATTGTGGTAAGCTTGAAATATTCAATATCTTTTAATGAAAATTGAATGTAAATTGTTAATTTATGCCTGTATATATGTGTAGTTCAGTAGCGAACATGATGTAAAGCCTATAATGCTCCAGCCTGAACAGAAGGTGTCGGAGGAAAGTAACACTGCATGGAATGGCCAAACAGTACACTGACACCTAGATGATTGACTAGAAAGAAATAATGCTGGAATTGCAGAGGCGTAGTAACCATTAGGGAGGGAAATACTGGTATAAAGTATTTCAGATGAAGCTGACAGTTGGCCTACCGCTCTGAACTCAATGTTTGTGATGTATTGTGCTCAGTGTAAAAAGAGAGTATAAATTAGTTATGAAGTAGAAGGTACATCCTTCTTGTTTTCAGGGACCGTGGTCTTGATGGTATTGAGCAGCACCTGGTCAGAGCTTTGCTGAATCCAGAGTCGGACAGCATATTTGGTCATATCAGCAACCCCAGTGGGGTGGCTCCAGAATCATCATTACAGTAATCGAGCAGAGGAGACTTTTTCCTGCCAAGTCATCACGAAAGATAGATCCAGAGTAAGGTGTGGACATGGAGCCTCAACATAATATGTCACCCTCATCTTAAATATGACAGTGGTAAAATAAAATTAAGAGGGGAATTTAATTGTCTTAATATCAGGAACTGAGAACATCTCAATACTAGTTCCACTAACCTGACAAACTATTGAAGTCAAGATGACAAATACAACAGAGCTTGAACAAAAAAAACAGTATTACTCATTATTATATACATAATGCGACAAACATAGGATACTATTTAATAATATATGTCACTACAAGGATTCATATTAATAAATTCGTATACATATAACTTGTAATTTAAAAATTGATTGTGATTCTGGTTCCGGACTTTGTATTTGAATCAGGACACATATTACATTCATGAGCAGAATGTATACATAACATGTTATTTGAAACAGTTATCAGTGACTCTAACTTTAAGAGACTCATGTAGAGTGTTTTATGTATGTGAGTGTCACAGATGTTGTAAGTGCGGTGGAATAAATTAAACATTGTTTATCTGTCTGTTGTTGTTATGACTTAACATTCATCATAAACATATACTAGACCTATAATCGTAGTCATACACATATTCCAGCCTGAATAATTTGATGATGATAGTATACATATGTGGCAGAAGTAAGGTTATCTATAATACACTACTCTTATTAGATATAGATACCTTCACAGCTGATCTCAGTCAGTACACTAACGTAACGTCCTATAAATATTTTATACCAACCCATTCACCACTGTGTCTGACGAGCTATATCGGGTTGTTTGGTGCCAGACAGGTTGTCTTTCATATGTTATCCATACGTGGACTGTTACCGAAACGTGTCCATGTTTCTGTATCTTGGTGATATTTATGTATTGGTAATAGGACTTGTTACAAATATGACTTCTGTTGAGTTTATGATCGAGAGTCGCTAGTTGAGTCTAGGTTAGGTGTTGTGATCACACTCAAGTGGACCTTATCATTCCCCTCTTAACTTAAGCGGACAATAAGCCACGTTTAAATAATTTTGGACATATGTTACATGTGGTCCGTGACAACTATCTTTTTTACCGCTTTTAGATCCCACGGTCGATGTGGAGACAAAAAAAGAAAAGGATTAACGCTTCCTCATGCATGTCGTATGAGATGATTAATATGACATTGTGCATGAGGCTGGCAATCTCATAATGTAAAACAAGTTACTACAGAAACCACTGCTGCAAGGACACATCAATGTCCTGGTACAGGAGTCCTGGATGTGGACCTGCTGCAAGGACACATCAATGTCCTGGTACAGACATCCTGGATGTGAACCTGCTGCAAGGACACATCAATGTCCTGGTACAGACATCCTGGATGTGAACCTGCTGCAAGGACACATCAATGTCCTGGTACAGGAGTCCTGGATGTGGACCTGCCGCAGGGGTTTCTCCTTGCTTTATGGAGAACAAAACAGGGAAGTAATGATACTAATGGTACCTATTTCTTGTTCTTGACAAGACAAATAATTTCATTAGATCAATAGAACTGTCTTGGATGTCGAACTAATGAATACCAAATTGTTTCAGTAATTTAATAGAAGGCAGCTGTGAATTACTTTTAAATGGAGCCTCTATATTTCTCTTTCTCATTCCCTATTAATTTTTGCCCTAGTTTACCATCCCTGATTCTAACACACGTCATTCTGTTTTCACAAAGCGTCTAATGAATTAAACCAATCCTAACTTTCCTTGACAATTATATTGTCTGTAATCGTGTTCAGTTTTCTGTGACTAATTCTTACAATTACAATGGCTGAACTGGATTGTAACTATTTTTTATTTTTTTAAAATACAAAAGAAAAACGTTCCATTGTACCTTCGTTTAACGTGTCGGTTGAACTTCCGTTGAACACCTTTTTCCATTTAATTTTTTTTTCTAATTAAAAAATAAAAAATTCACCAGTAGAATGCCTTTTGTTTTCGTTGAGAAATAAAACAAACTTTCCAGTCCAGTTCTGATCATGGCATTAGTCATCACCGCAGCACTTCGGTCATTCATACGGGCCGTTAGGTTGACTCATGCAGTTTACTGGTGATTTTGATTTGTGTTAGCTGTGAAGCTTCATGAGTTTTAGGCCGAATACAATCAATCATTCAGCACTCTCTAGTCCCAAGGAGCAATAGGCTATCACGAACACAGTCAAGTCGTATGTCTGTGGACGAAACATGGAAAAAGAGATACCACGTAATTGACATACTTTGTAATTCGTGCGCACTATGATTTGTAGCAAAACATGCATTTGCTGCTGTCTTTACTCTCACAAAGTTATTTAACATCCCGACTCTTTTCTTTAGAACCTAAGCAAACGGAATTTAGTGTTTTACCAAATTTCGGACCTGCGTCTAACAGTGCGGAATCAGGTTTGTTTACTCGTCTTCTCACGCGCGTTATCTGTCAATATACGATAATGCCGTGGAAAAAACCGAATCTTTTGAACGTTACGAGGGGAAAACAAAATTTCCGAGTTAACGCTTTGATGTCGGAAAGTCGCGGGCAAAATCTTAGAGAACCCCGATGTTACAGTACTAAGTTTATTAGTGACGGTCGAAATCGTCGACGGAAAACCGGCCGTAAGCTTTATCTTGTACTGGTTCTGATCTCGTTACACCTATTATGATAAAAGTAAACATCATCGATAGATCGAGAAATATAATGGATATAAAACGGTGTTTTCTTAACCTGCTATCGCTGAAAAAAATTTTTGGATAGTCCTAAGCGCAGTTTTTGAACTTTCATGTGGGAAACTGTTGTTATTAGCATTTCAGGGGATTTTTCATTTGATTTTCATGGTAATCGATATCGAGTTACGTGTTTTAAAAGAGTTAGTTTTACCATTATAATTCCTTTATTACACAGTGTTAAAATAGTGAAATAAAATAACGCGTTAGCTATTTTCACACCAGATGTTCAGCTTATAATGTTCTTTTCACGTTTTCCACAAGACCGATCCGGTTTTTTTAGTGACTGGAAATATAAGTAGGGCGAAGATCGTGACAGCAAGGACTGCGAGCTTTATTTCATTGAGGTAAAATTCTTATACGAGGCTAATTTTTAATCATACGAAGATAAGCCGCCGAATTTCAATAGATATTCAGACAGGCGATATTAGAGTAAGTG
>JAMPIV010008620.1:0-96790 GCA_024509875.1 Oreohelix idahoensis | reverse complement strand
CTGTGCTACCGCGCGTGCACGTCGGAGTGATAAGAGATATATTTATTTATTTATTTATATTTATATAGGTGTGTGTGTGTGGGTGTGTTTAGAATGTCTGATTCATCTAAAGCTGTCGTAGAAAGATAGGTGAATGCGAGAGAGATTTCTCGATTATCAGGGGAGAAGCTCTAATCACATTTACCATCGTCCACTCGTGGAATTCTGTTGATATTACTCATCTTCACTGCGACTATCATTATTCTAATCTATTCAGAGGGACAAACAAGTCTTATTCTCCTATCGAAAATTACGAAATTATGGTAATCTGCCACGGGCATTTCTGTCATTATAATATTCTTTGAATGGATGGTGGACTTTGGTTTTACTCTATATAAGTTATACATATACCAGAAACTTATTCTCACAGGGTGATCGACCCATATCATAGAGTGTCGAGAAGGCATCATCGTACAATTCGTTATTATGTGGACAATTACAACAACATATAACGTTTTACTAATTCAGGTCCAACTATGGGAAATGGCTCCTACCGGTATCAACACATCATGCTATTATTAAGTTCCTAACCACCCAATTCGGTAAATGCTAACTGTGTACTACAGGTTGTTTAACTCTTTGATCCCTAATGAATATGTATTAATATCTTGCTCTCTTCACTCTTATTTTTCTAAAATTAGTTCCATTTGACGTGTCTAATACTTACACATCATTTCTGTTCTTTCTTCTCGAAGACTAGTTATAGAAAGAATCTATCTCGTCTCTCTCTATCTCTCTCTATCTATCTCTATCCCTCTCTGATGTGCGTTAATGACTGTGAAAATTGATACTTGGTATGCAATGTTTCTGATTGTGATGATATTATTAATTTTATCTTCTGTCTGAGTTGTTAATATTTTATTTTTAATTTGTAAATCGCTGATAATTGTATTGAGGGCAGAGTAAGTTACAAAAAGGTAATTATGCCAATTTCTTTCCTGATGTAATAAGATGTTTATTTGTTCGTTCGTTCGATATATTTTTTTTCGTTACATCTATCAGATGATAATTTACTTGGCTTTCACATATAATATCGAAAAGTGTCTTTTTAACACACTTTTGCTTTGATCATCCTGAGCCTTGAGGTCGAAGTGATCAAGAGGGTAACGCGCCTTGCATCTCTATTCTAAGTGTATCGGGTTCACTGCCAGCACAGGGAATAAACTGATGGAAATTGTTTTGTAGAATCAGTGGTTTATAATGAGCTTACTATCCCCTGATTATCAGGATAGTGATTATCGGATGGCTAGCACTTCTCGCGAATAAGGGCGAAAAAATAGGATGGTCCCGCGTGAAAGTTGCGCACGTTAAAAAATCCCTCAGCAGTTGAGTGAAATCGTAAAGAGTAGGGCAATCGGCGCGGGCCCTGGCAAAATGTAAAAATTAGGATTCCTCTCTACCCACCATCACAAATATTTCTAGGTATGTGTGATTTCCGTTGAAAGAAACACCAGTAAAATAAGCTGCCCAGGGCTGTCCACTTCAGGGGTCGCAATTTCCATAGGTTCAATTATGACTGAAGGGGCTATTATTATTATTTCATTATTATTAATTATGGTTCAGTTTATACATCAAATCTGGGGATGCTACTTTTTTCGTGCACTTTGTGCTTAAGCATCCTCCTTGTGCGACCTTCTTCTTCTTCTGCGATCTCAGTTTCCTATGCACAGCTATTCTAAAAAAGGAGATGATTTGCCTCCAATGAATCCTGTCGTTCCCAAGCAGGTGGTCATCTCGAGGGTACCTCCTACAGTTTCTCTTCTCAGTTGTCGCTCTCACTGGTGCCCAGGTTTGAGCTCTCAAGTCAGACCAAAGAGTGAGGACACGTATGCAGAATGTGTTCGGGAGTCTGGGGGCTCCATTTTGTAATGGGCACTGGTCAGTAGGGGTCAGCTTTCATTTTGGGGAGGTGGGGACTTGTAGTCATGCAGGGATCCTGTGCGCCGGAATCCTAATAAATTGCGTGGTTTGCTGTGTCGCTGGTCTTGCTTTAGGACTTGGAGTCTTGTGGGTAATCGCTGCCTGTTCTCTGGCTCCATTAATTTAGAGTACTTTCTTTGAGGAGTGTCCTGCTTCCCTTCAGTTTGGCGAGACTCTTGTGGTGAAAACTGTTCCTTCAGGAGTGGCCTGCCTTATTGCCAGCATGTCGGGCTGCCTCATTTCCTGTAATACCATAGTGTGAAGGTGATACACTGCAGTGAATACTTTGTTATTGACGTCCGGCTTGTTCAGATTGTTTTCTATGGATGTTCTTTTGTTATAAGATCTTCTGGTACATATTTGAATGTAGTGTACGATCTAAGGGATCTGGAGCAGTGATGGGGAGTTGTCTCTTGTTGCATTGAGATGGTTTTTAAAATCTGAACCAAAAACAATCTTCTAATCGTTATTAATTTATTTGTAACTTTGTGTCTTGTTTGAAACGTTTGACGCTCAAATTTTCGATGTTCTCTCGTTACTATGTTAAAGACTGAAATTTACACAACCTTCTCTTCTTAGTGCATTTTAATCTATAAAGTTTTTCGAATGAGCCCAGCCAATGTTATAATCACATAATTAAAAAACTGTATAAAAAATAGTGAAAATAAACTTCCATAATATAATGGACTGTTGGTAGCATTACAAGGCAGTCATTGTTCAGAAATCGAAATAGTTAAGAGTAAAATAGAAGAGAGACGAAAAAATCACAGGAAGCCCTAGAGAACTGGAATGCCTAATGTACAATTCAAAGGGATAAAGAGAACGTGAAAAGATTTTGAGTGATAAGATGGCAACAACGACCAAGTGGGTTGTGGCATGAGTATGTTGAAGTCCATGTGGCTCCATCTCGGGAACTGTAGAGGATAGTACTGACAGGTGTCTGCATGATGATTTCATGGATACTTTAGTGTTATGTTACAAATTTCAGTGACCTTGTGTGTATTGTTCCCGACGTTCCCCTCTGCGGAGATAACAGACCATAAATCGTGATCTACTGCTTTTGTCTTAGGCATGTCGTATAAAGGTGACTAATATAAGGTTGAGAATGTGGCTGGCGATATCATTAAGTAAAACATATAGCTACAAAAATCACCACTGCATAGAATTTGTGCTATGGTGCACTAAGCTTCCTCAAAGGGGCGGGGGGCGGGGGGGCGCACTCTGCAGTGTTGACCTACATCTCCATAAGGAATGAAGAAGATTAGATAATGATTATTCTTCTTCCTACACTCTCAGACGTTACTTGAATATTTTCAAAGAGGCTTGAGGGTGTTTTTGGCATCACTACAGAGTTTTTTCTTTCGCGGAAATGGTACTGATGACGGCCATATGTACTTTCTCTGTGTATCAGTTAGATAATGATGACGATGTAAATTTCAATTTATTTAATCCGTACTTTTCATCAAATTATCCAACTCCTGAAGCGTTCGGACTGGCAGACTGGTTAGATCGCTGGCCTTCGTGGCATAAATGGTGGACGGTGCGGAAACATTGTGGCCTCACGCTCCAGTCCATCCAGCTGTAAAGTGATATATAACTCTGATATTTGTGTTAGAGAAAGGGTAAACGTATCGCGAAACGGGTACTGGTCAACCCATCTCGGCAAATCGGCATCTTATGTATAGGAAAGTCTCTAACACTTCCTTCCCTTCGGCAAGGATTAGCTTTGACTTTACCTTTTAAAACCAGCTCTTAAATTTGTTAAACGAAAATGTCAGACGTTCACAAAATGAACTCAGTCAATTGTTTTCAATGTGTTCAGCCACGTATTTTGTAACAGCTTATCAGTGATTGACTTTTTTGATCTCAAACATCTCCGCATGAGAATGGGATACAAGCTGTTAACTGCTTATCCTTGAGGGGATTATGAGATTCGTCAAACAAGGAGTTTTGGGTCAGACTCATGCTTCGAAGCGTTGTATGAGGTTGGCGTTGACTCGATTAGAAAACATCCAAAGAAGCTTGAATCTTCAGACTGTGTGAATCTATTGTCCTGGTCATGCTGGGATGTGCGGCTATGAAGGAGCTAAACAGAATTAATCTCTTGAGCACACAGAGTAAATCAATGGATATGGATATAAGGGAAGAAATACAGAGGACTATTACTGATAGCATGTATAAGTACGACAAATGAAACAGACGAATCTACAGGTAGAATGTTGGAATTCGGAATCAATGTATGCTAGCTGGGTTGGTAGTTTGAGAGGATGATCGTCGTCTATCAAACCAAAGCGCTAATGAAAAGCATTGGATAACTTAGACATATGCTGAAGGTGGTTGAGCACCTATGGTTTTGCCCGGAGTGTTGTGATGTTTTATTCTGTTAAAACAATAAACATTAACGATTTTATTGGATCTGTTATGATAGTGAATTTGATGTGGAAAATACAACGAACTGTGTCTTCGACTAACTTTGTGTGAATGGAGTCAAATTCTGTGGAACCTATGAACTGGGAATTACTTAAACATATGAAATCCAGCTAAGTCCGTTCATCGTTCGGTTTAAACACGATGCTCTCTGTTGTTGCGCTCATGGCTTTCCAAGTGAGTATGGAAAATATTTTTTTATGATAGATATTACACATTGTAATTTATTAAATTTTGATGTTTTACTTGCATGTTGTAGTCTAGTGCAATAGTAATAAATGATATGGAAATTGGCCATTTGCCTCAGCTGCTTTCTTACTTAGTGCTGGTTCGGCGTGTATTTTTCTTTCTGCTTGTTGCTGAGAGCTTAATTTTATTTTTAGCCCAATGTCTGCGCTGGCGTTGTAGGAAGTAACGCCAGTTTGTGCGGATCGACAGACTTATCTCCAGGTGATGGATTTATGCAGTGACCTATGTCTCTTTGAACCTTATCTGTGATAGACCAACTGTTAGTTTCGCCATCTTCCAGTTGTTCAGTAGGAAATATATCTGGGGATTGAGACATAGTCTTCCATGAGGTGGATGGACTAGCCTGCGTTGTATGGCGGTTTATTTCAGTATATACATGCTTTGAAGGCCAGCAAGTAACACTGCCTTGAAATCTTGTCACTGTGGTCATTCCACGACATTAACCAAGGATGTGCTTAAACGCCGTAGATGGGTATGTATTGAGCCTTCCTTATAGCTTAGATAGGTTGTTCCTTCGCGCTGGCCTTATCGCAAGCGTACTTGTGACGCAAGGCATTATAGCAAGTAGCATGTTTGAAAGTTAACCCAATCACTATATGGCAATATTCGCATTACAATTGTATGCCAATTTCTTTCGAAAATTTCAATTTAATCTGTGTTCAGTTTTTTTTTTTTTAAATTTTAGATTCCTTCTACTTAAACATTCCACCACAAACAGCAAACTATGACAGGTAAATACCCTTGGTAACTAAATATTTTAAAAAACAATGCACTCTACTCACACACTTATGGATTAAATTGATAAAATTAGTTTTAAATTTAAAAAAAATGTGTTTGCTACCATTTTCGAGGCTCGTCCTTTCAAACATTTACCATTTACAAGGAGCTGTTGTTATCTCAGGACGCGGTTTTTGGAGTGATACTTTTCTTGATTATGAGACTGCAGTGTTTGTACTGTTTTATTCCTCTAGATGTTGATTGTTCAGTTTAGTTATTTCTCAGGACTGTGCTTTGGTCAGGAGGTCGGCTCTTATCCTGGCAATGAATTAAGCTAGGAAGTCGTTTAACCATCAAAATTCATCATACGTCTACTTACGGAGAATGGAGCACCAACTTCAGCTAATCCACAAGAGAAACCTGCTTTAAGCAGTACCATGTTTTGTAATCGATGGTTACGTAGCATTTGTTTGACACGATGCTGTTGTCAGCGTTTTGCACTTTTCACATTAGTCGCATTGTACGACATGCCATGTGCAGTATTATTCTTTGTCTTTGAATAGGCCCCCGGGAATACGCTTGTTTGGATTTCAAGTTTTTATGTAGTATTACAAATGTGTTCAGATTTCTGTCCTGATTTTATCCTCATCAAGTCTTTAGAATGAAAAAAAAAATATTTTCTTCTTCCTGCTGTTATGCACTTTATTCTGCAATGCTCGTCTTTTATTTTGTTCTCCCATCTCTTTAAGTCTAAGGACTTTCCGTTCAGTACTCAATGATACTTAATTTAAAGTCTATCGCTAAATTCCTGTCTTAATGGTTTAATTTTTCACTTCTTGTGGTAGCACGGAGGCTACCCCTCGCAGCTTTTCAGCAATCACTGATCTAGCAGTGGTGGACTGTAAAACAATTTATATCACATGATGGTGTGACCAGTCATGGCCAACTTCTTATTTGTCGCGTATATGACGTTATTAGGGGCAGACGGCTGCTTTGTTCTTCGTCTCCCCAGGAGAGTTTCCCGGGGAACTTCAAGAGCGGGCTTTGTGTTAAACTGGTGTACACGTTATAGAGAATTTGTGTGTGGAATAGAATGCCCTATAACCATTTTACTACAATAACTTAACTTCCTGATTACACATCACAATCTATGGATACACGACGATTCCTATAATCTTTAGTTCACAATTGTTTATCTTTGCTCCGTGTGTCTTTGTTGGGTATTATGGTTTTGTAATGTATGTATTTTGTGGTATGTATGTGTTTATGTGGGGGATGAGTTATATATATATTTATATATTTTATTATTTTTATTGTATAATAGGGGAATTATCAAATAGGGTCTATTTTTATGGAGATAGTTCGGCTGCCTCGAGGAGGAAAGGGGATCAAAACGGCTTGATCTTTAGGGATCAGACTTCCATGTATTATAAGTTAAAAGGGACTCATTATGACAGGATATTTGAAGGAATGAGCGTCTACCAACAGGAACCAATCAAGTTCGGAAGACAGCCGATAGAATTGGATGAAAAACCCCCTTTGATTCATACTTTATGACCTGACGGTAGAGAGGAACACCCCATCCCAACCCAGGACCCCCGGAACCCAAGCACAACTCACGATACTATATGGTAGGAATCCACCCCAAATTGCGTCACTATAATTATATATTTGAGTTTTTCAACCCTTGATACATCTATTCTGACTCGTGGATAACTCTTGCATATCTAGTGTCCTCTCCGACTTTCGCGAATAACAGTAGTTGCACGTCGTGGAGAGTTAGGTCTCGATCCGTGTGGGCGAGTAAATAATATTATACTGTTCCTGGGGAAGTATGCCTGTACCAACCTGAAATGGTGATTCTAAACAGGTCGGTCAATTGAAGGTATACGAGAATTGAACTTTGGGGAAATGCCAAAAAGGATCGGTGTAGCTTGTCTCAGTGGTATGCGTATATAGATAGGGAGATTCGTTTCCAATCTAGTTGCTGAAGGCTGGGGGACATGTTACTGGGGGGCGGTTCAGCCTAGTAGTTTCGTAAATGAATGGGTGGAGGACTATTGCTCTTAGGGGGTGGGATGTCTGTGTTTGTGCGGTGTGGGGTGCAATGTGGCTGCCCGACCTCATGGGCTTGTAACTTGCATCAGCTGGATGTAAAAGCGACACAGGTTTGAGGTGGGGATGGACATTGAATGGCATAGGAAGACAAGGGTGTGGGCATCACTGACACTGCTCCACAAGCGTGTATGTCAGTGCCAGGGCGAATTCTTGTGGGAGAGAATGAGGGTGATAAGCCTGTCTGGGGTTGGGGATGATTAATTAGGTCAGACACTTGGGTGTATTTGTCCCTTCGTGAATTGGTGAGACATTGGTAAAGACATACCAAAATCTATATTGATCACCAAAAGAACAACCCTACAACCTTGAGTTGTGACAATCGCAGGCCGTACATTTTCTATGGGGATTAAGGATAATTGCCATAATAGTGTTGATACGACACAATCAAGTGATTATCACCCTACTGTAAAATTTGCCACTAGGATAGCTCGGTGCCTGATGGTGGATAGGGACGGTGGTATCGGGTTGAGAAAAATCAACCATCCATGCTGACAGTATTGATATTCCATACGGTTAAGTGAAGGCGCATCATTAAGGGAAATCCTATCATGACCTACAGAATGGACACCCCCTTATTCAATCACGTTGATGATATTAATGTGTTGCATGAATCTACACATATAACGGAGCCCAGGCCGCAGACAATGATATGTGTTATCAGAGTACATCGCGGGAACATTTTGAGCTGGGATGGGTGCACATTCATTCCACAGGCTAATAAAAGTAGAAAATTCGATTGTAAATGGCCCTTGATTTGATTGCGATAGACCAATGCTGATCAGAATAGACCCAGAAGACCAAAAAGCTACTCATGGATGTATGTCACGATTTGAGTTCTACATTATCTGTCATGGAATTAGAGCGTCAAAAAAAGACCCCTGTGCATTTGGGCGAGTACTTTAAGTGTTTGTCGGGTAGTAACTTGACCGACTATTAGGGATAATAGATATGAGTGGCAATCGAAGCAAACTGTTACAGTCCCCAGTAAAGCTGTTGAGTGTGGTTGAGAGGATTCGGGTCAGGTATAAGGGGGAAAAGGGGGTTATGAGGATTGGGGTCATTTAAGGTTATTAGGGGGTTTTTTTAGAGACATAAATATAGTGTGTGAGGGGTTATGATTAGATGTTGAAGTGAAACACATCATTTGCATGATGCTTGGGAGTCAACATGTTCACCATTTGTGCAATCATGATGGGTCTGAAAGTACGGGTGAGGAAAAATGGATGAGTTTTGATGATTGACTATAGTGAAAAGATGACAGCAATAGGATGGTAGTCTGAGGACGCAAGGATCCACATGCGAAATGGACCTGCGAGATACAAACTTCCAAGCAAACGTAGGTATGTGAACAAAACAGTCACAAAAAAAAAACGCGTGCATGAATGAGTGAGTTGGACTAAGGATACATTGGGCTAGGATTGGGTGGGGGGGCGATGAAGGTAATAAGTGTTTAATAATTTTCTGAACTTTTTTGGAGTTGGAGGATTGATGGGTGTAGTGTTTATTGGTAAGTGGGGGCTGTTGGGGTGGTCCTAGCGAGGGTGGGTATACGAACTGGGAGGAATGAAGAACTGCGTTGAAAGTTACTGATGAAAGAAATATAAGTTGACTAGTATGTGGAATGGTTTGTACATTAGGAATGGTAAGATGGAATTGAAATGTAATTGATATAGGTGATAAGGAAACGGGCAGGGTGGGGATTCGTCGAGAGTGGTGAGGAGATGCATAGGTTTCCCATTACGCTGTACGAGAGAACAGAGATAGGAGGCTAATGAAGATAGGGACGTATATGTAGGGATCACTGAATGATAGGATCAGTATTGGAGAGTATTTAGATGGTACGTTATAGAAGTGCTGCAGAGGCCTGTGAGGACAGGTATTAGAGTCGAACAACAAAAAAACTTAGGATTGGCGAATGTTGAGGGAAGGTGGGGTGTTTAGTGACAAATGATATTTTATGGGAACGAATCAGGTGCGACGAGTTAGTATACGAGTAAATGGAGGTGATGGGACCCCAAGTATCGGGATGGTTTACGGACTAACTGCCGACCAGCAGTACACCAGTGATGCTAGCAAGTCGGCTAGGCCCGGTATAAAAAGGGTGGTGAGTTGTATAATCGATATTGTGGTGTGTGATTTAGGTTTTGAGATGTAGTTGTGTTTTGGGGTTTTGGTGCGTGGGTTTGGGGTTTGGGGTGGTGTTTTGGGGGGTGGTGGTTAGTGTTTAGGGTGTTTGGGTGAGTGGAAGGTTTGCTGAATGGGTCAACAAACTGTGTTGGTGGTTGGATTTTGTTATTTTGGTGTGGGATAGGGTGATGGATTTATGTGGGGAGTGGGTATACTTAGTTATTTTTATTGTTGGGGGAGGGGTATGTAAGGTTAGTGTCCACGGTTTTTTGTTTCGGATTTAGTTTGGATGGGTTGTGTATTTGGGGTTTGGTTGGGTGGTTATGGTTAGCCATTGGTTGTGGCTTGGCTAGGTGTAAAAAACGGAGTGGTTATGGGTTGGTGGGACGGGTTGTGTTTTTTTGGAGGTTTATATGTAGGGTTGGGGATTGTATTTTATTTGTTGTGTTTTTTGTTGTACACAGAATCACCGCTACACAGATAAGATTAGACAAAAAATCGCTATGTAGATAGTAGGGTAGTATTGTACTGATACCCCTCCGCAGCTGTTTTGTGGGATGATTGGTGGTGGTAGTATGCAATGGGAGTAGGGGTGTGTATACTATTGTGACTGAATGGGTCTCTAACTGTGATTTGGTCCCATGCGGACATCGTAAAACCCCCATGGGGTAAGGGGTTTAGTGGGTTTGGTAAGTTTCGTGTTGTGATGTCCAGGGGGGTTAATTGGGTGGGGGTGTGTGTTGGTAGTTTTAAAATTGTAGGAATTTCTAATTGGTTGAGGGAGGTACGATTTTGTTGCGTGGGTGGGATATATTTATCGGGGGGGGCTGGTTGGAGGGGGATGTTTAAAATAGTTTATAATGAGGGTATATGTAAAATTGGTGATTTTGTTTGTAAGGGGGAGTCCGTTATCGTTGTGTATGGTTAAGTTCCGGAGGGCGGCTGCGGTGTGTTTGGTAAGTTCGGTGGATTGGTTAGGTATCAGCATGTGAGGTCTTTGGGTGAGGTTTCGAAAAACTTAGGTGATAGCTTGAATTCTGATAGGACTCTCCTCAGTGTTAAGGGGTATGGTGCAGCTGTATGTTGTTCTGTTGAACTAGGTGTGGAGGGGTGTGAGTGATGGTCCATGTAGGGGGTTAGGTTTCCTTATTGGTGGGTAGTGGGAGAAGGAGTTGAGGGTTATCCGGGGGTGGGAGGGATCGGGGTGAGGGTGTTTTTATGGCTTGTAGACCAAAGGGGGGGGAAACGTTGGGGGGGGGGGTTAAGTGTAGTGAGGGTGAATGTGTGTGTTGGGTGGGGTTTGTTATGGGGTGTTGGGGGGGGGTGGTGTTCTGAGTTTGGTGGACAATATTTTGGTTCGGTGTTTGGGGTGGGGTTGCAATGGTGGTGGTGTTCAAGATTTGAAGAGTCAGGTGCAGTTATAGTGACTCATCTGGCACCAAGGGGATTTACTGTCTGAGTATTTAGTTATTTAGTACAACAGATGGTTCACTAGTGTTTCTGAGATGTTATTATGTATTTTTAACAAGATGTTTATTTGAGTATTGTATAAGTGTCACTGTCGGTTAAGATTTTAGTTATGATATACTGTATTATAAGATGACATTGGCACCGTTTGTTTGTGCCAGTTATTGTTGTGAGGTATTTTTATATTGAATTGGTACATATGGGGTTTGTTTTGTGATTATGCATTCTTTTTAATGCATTGCTGAGCTGGATATTTAGCGTTTCCTTAATGGTTTAGGTTGATAGATATTGTATAAAATGTTTGCGACAAAAGGTATATAGTATTAAACATTGATATGGATGACATTTTGTATATTTATTAATTTATGAGTGTATATAATACAGATGTTCTAGTGTGATGATTGATACTGTGTTTTTGACAGAAAATGGTTAAATGTTAGTGATATCAATGGTCAATAATATGACAAATGGCTTAGTGTTTACTGATGTGAATTTTGTGACATATAAGGTTTAATGTTTGATATTATAGGTTATCACAAATGTTTTATAATAGATGTAAAACTGTTATTACAAATGGTTAGTGTTATGATGTTTATAGTTAGCAAATATGTTATATAGAATTATACAGGATTTACAAAATGTTTATTAAGGCATAGATAGGTTAGGGTAATACAAATGTTTATGTAATGTCATATGTTAGGACTTGGTTTAAATATCTTATGATTATATGGTAATTGACCATGGTGTTTCATATTGATGATGTGAATTGTATTGACAAATGGTTACTTCTGATTGTATTTGAATTCGTTGTTAATGCAAACTATAAGTTTAGCAGGGTAATTGCTGAACAAACAAAGCGAATAGAACTACAAGTTGACTATTTCTTCCCTAACGAGACAATAACATATTGGAAAAAAACACTACAAAACATACTTTATTCTGCAAAATGTCACACAACGAAGGTTATCATTATCCAGAAAAAGTATGTAAGTATTACTATAACAACCCACAACAACAACTGATTACACAGACTGCTAGGGAGTTTCACCAACACCACAATTAAAAAATCTATCACCAACAAACACACGATAGGTAACTTATTTTTTTTTTAGTTCGATCAAACATGTATACACAAAAAAAATAAACTACGCCCAGTACGATCTCATTATAGTAATTAAGACCTAAATCGCAAAAGGAGCACACATATATAACAAGAGTAATGAAATGCCATGAACAGCAAATAAAATGAGTCAAATTTAATAACTAGCCTCATAATTAACAACCTATGTCTCAAACTGGGAAGAATGTCACACTTTTCATGGCTCATAGGAAAAGGAATCAACAAGTTACATTGGAATCACCAAACGAACGAGACTAAACCAATAGTCTGTTACTCTAGTGATCAACAATGAACTGACGACAAAGACTGGAGTAGTAAAAACGCAGATGTGAATATCATCAATTTCCCAGGACATGTCTTATCTGAGTCTCTGGTACAAGGCGGGGTGAAGTAAGGTATAAAACGCCAAGCTCCACTGCCAGACACCGATTCTGCTTTTAGGTAAATCTCTGTGTAGGCCGCCGTATGTCAGCGCCTCCCTTCAGAAACTTAAGGACAGGTGTTAGGTCACTGGGCTCTACTTTCACTAGTAGATGGAACTAGCATAATAGAAATCTACACACTCATACAGCTTGTATTTGGCGGTATATGGTAACAATATCCTGATAGACGCTAGGCAGATTTAGCAACCAAGACAGTTACTCTTGCCTTGGTCTTATAACAATTCTTTAGTGTATAAATATTAGATTAACATTTGGCCCGAATACCAACTACTTAACTTGGTTTTTTTAAAACCGTTTGTCTATTATACTTACAGCTATCTGAGGGACGGTTTCGTGCGAATTGCGTAATTTTCTAAAATAAACTGACCTCAATATTCAAATTAAGGACGGGGCAGTTCCTCATAGCCTATTTAATTCAGGCAGCGCGGGGATGGGGGGGGGGGACAAATAGGTACGGTTAACCTATAATTTGTCCTGGGAATATGTGATTTGGCTACAACTCCTGGGTCTGGGTCGTTAACTGGGCTGGCGCACGTCAGGCTTTAAGCGTGTGGTGTATATATATCGTCTGCTAAAACCAGGTGTGGGATCCACGACTGTGGGTGGCCAGAAGCGCGGACAGATCCGGAAGGGTGTGGGGTTCTTTGCGACAGTGAGTGCCCGTCATTGTATTAATGTTAACCGCGGCAAAATCGGTTTAGGCCCTTCATCATTGGTAGCAAATTGAACGTTGCTGTGGAAATTTGAGATTTGCATATTCACACAGATTGCACTAACACCTCCTTATCCTATACAGACATCGCTAATTGTACTGCAAGCTTAATATCTGTGAGACCACATTAGGTAACTAAAGTTCAATATTCAACTATAGGTTTTCCTGCCCTGGTGTGTTTTATCATGGATTTAGATCTGCAGTGGTGGGTACATTCAGGGAGTGTAAGGCAACAACTCTAAGAAATCTGCCCTCAGACTTCTACAATAACAAATAATATATCTTCAGGTTACGCTTAGACTTGAACTGCTGCAAGAGTTAAGTGCTTGTTCTTAATAGCTGCTTAGACAAATCAGTATTTCACCATTTCTCTTCTCTGGAGTTCTGCTCAATAACGTCATGTCTCGAGAATATTAGATGTTCCTCAATTGTACGTTATGAGAGTTGATCTATATGGTGATATCTGTGTTGTGTCGGGATCCAATAAATTTCCTGATCAGCATAATAAACACTCGGAATATCCTCAATTCAAAAAGGCAACAATGGAGCACCTTGCTCCTCGAAATGTTCACGCCAACAATTGGTTGATTCAGGCTTGATTGATTGTGGAAAACCCTTCTAATTTATATTCTTTAGTGCATCAAATGGAGGCAATTTTCACCTACTTTATTCTTCCGCTACCGAAGTTTGGTGAAATAAGTTAATTGTAGGGTATTTGAGTCTTCTGCCTCAGATATCAATTCTCCTTATCTTTGATATATTATGTGTGGGTGCATCTCCATCAGGGTCGATCAATACTTTCCCCTTGGTCGGTGTAGAAATGGTCGGGTGACTACCATGTCTCACAAGTGCCCTTTTTAATGCTAAAATATTAGCCATTAATTGTGAAGCGCTGTGAGCATTTTCAGATAATTGCTCTATCGTCCACTACCCACTTTTCTTCTAACATTTTGTTTCGGGTTCAAATCTGGCGGTTATCTTCAATATTAATTTCAGCAGTTCCCTTACGGCTGGCTTCAATCTGAGCCTGGGTTGTCGGTTCTGAGTTTCTATTTTCTCTGGATGTCTTCTCAGAGTTGCTAATTAAATATTTTCGGTGAATAATGTTGGTGGGATAGGTGGATACATATCCTCTATGTCAACATTATATTTCCCTTGTTATTTTTAAGCCCATATGTTTCAGAATGCTTGGCTGGCATCTGACTTATGTTTTTCCCAAATTGGGGAATGTACCTTGCTACAGTTTCACAGGGCCCTCAAATTGTGCTTATCAAGCAGCTACTTTGGGGCCAGTAATTTGTTCAGATGTCCTTCTTGAGTGTGGTTCCATTCCTCCTGGTGCCACGTCGGGGTACAAACATGAGCTTGTGCCATCAATTTTTCCCTGTAGGGAAATTGGCAATACTCAACTTCCTGTTCTTTGGATCCTGCTCCAGCCTTCTGAAGAGTGTCCCTCCTTCAATAATATAATTGACCTCTCTTAGGGTGTGATGGCTTGTTGGCAATTTGTCAAAGCAAGGTTTTTACTGTGTTATACTTTGCTGGGCCTTTTCACTGCTTATGAGAATAAACTAGTGGTGGTTCCTCCTCCGTTATACTAGTGTCGACTAACCTGAGGCGCTGGCCATTCACTGGTTTTACCGGCTTACTAGAAAAAACATATTTTCTTCCAAACACCTGCGTGTAATTAGGGTCGTCACTCACGGCTGCTCTGATCACATCCTAACTCGTCTTGTCATTACATTGATCTGGGCTACTGGAAGTGTCATGGTGTCTTTTCATTTCGGCCACTGTAGTCCACTGTCTCTCGTGGTGTAACTGTTCAGGGTGCACTAGGGTTGCACTACCAACTGAGTCATATTCTATAACTGAATCGTAAGGCACCTATATTGGCACCATTTCATGTCACTTCTTCACAGTTGGGGGGATGTTGAAGATTAATCTGAGTCTCTGTCTGTTTTCTTTCCTCCCCTTTGTCCAGTTATCATGCCATGCAGCGTGATATGGAGGAACGTTCTACACTGTCATTTAGTATTATGATTATTCATCATACACAATCTTTACAATATTTTCCTTATGGTTTGTAAGGTTCCTTTCTCTGATATGAGAGTTTCTATCTCGCTTGGTAATCTCTTGGCTTGATCATAATAGGCTTGAACCCTTATTAAATTTATTCTCTGTGTTAATAGGGTAGGTTGATTTTGGTTTGGTGGAGCTTTATTATGGTCTATAGGCTTCTTCTTTAAACTTGCTATCTCAGACTGGGCTGCCTGATATCTCTCAGCCACATTTAAGATCTCCCCCAGCCTCTCAGCACCCTGTTCCGTGAGAAATTTTCTCAGGTCTGGAGCCATGGACTCTCTTAACTGCTCAGTCATAATCATTTCCTTTAAATCTTGGGTTTTCCCCAGAGCAGTCCATTTCTCCAGGTATGTCTCCAGGCGTGCAGAGAACTGGTGGTAAGTCTCTCCAGTCAACAGTTTGGCATCCCTAAATTTCTTTCTGTAGAGATGCCAAACTGTTGTACTGGAGAGGACTTTCACCAGTTCTTGTCGCCTGGTAGACATTTTTCCCCGTTGAATTTCGGACTGCTCTGGGGAAAAACAAGATTTAAAGGATTTGATTATGACTGAGCAGTTAAGAGAGTCCATGGCTCCAGACCTGAGAAAATTTCTCACGGAACAGGGTGCTGAGAGGCTGGGGGAGATCTTAAATGTGGCTGAGAGATATCAGGCAGCCCAGTCTGAGATAGCAAGTTTAAAGAAGAAGCCTATAGACCATAATAAAGCTCCACAAAACCAAAATCAACCTAAATTTGAGCACAGAGATAAATTTAACAAGGGTAAAGCCTATTATGATAAAGCCAAGTTTGACCAACGAGATAGAAACTCGCATTTCAGAGAAAGGAGACCCTACAAACCAGAAGGGAAATATTGTAAAGTTTGTAGGATGAATAATCATAATACTATTGACTGTGGTAGGAAAGTTCCTCCATATCACGCGGCATGCATGATAACAGTGGACAAGGGGAAGAAGAAACTGACAGAGAATCATATTAATCTTCAACATCCCCCCATCTGTGAAGAAGTGACATGTAATGGTGCCAAGGTTAGGTGCCTTTACGATTCAGGTTTAGAATATGACTCAGTTGTGAGTGCAACCCTAGTGCACCCTGAACAGTACACCACAGAGACAGTGGAGCTACAAGGGGCCGTAAAGGGAATAGACACCATGACACTTCCAGTAGCCAAGATCAATGTAGAGACAAGGTACGTGGAAGGAGTGATCAGAGCAGCCGTGTGTGACGACCCTAATTACCCGCTGGTGTTAGGGAGTAAATATGTTTTTCTAGGAAGCCCGGTAAAACCTGTGGTAATGGCCACGCTTCAGGTTAGGTCGACCCCTAGTAGAACGGAGGAGGAACCACCACTAGTTTATTCTCATAAGCAGATGAGAAAGGCCCAGGCAAAGGATAAAACATTAAAACCTTGCTTTGACAAATTGCCAACAAGCCATGCACACCCTAAGAAAGGACAATTTTATTTGAAGGAGGGACTGCTCTTCAGGAAGGCTAGAGCAGGATCCAAAGAACAGGGACAGTTGGTATTGCCAATTCCCTACAGGGAAAAAGTGATGGCACAAGCTCATGTTGTACCCGACGGTGGACACCAGAGGAATGGAACCACACGTCAAAGGACATCGGAAAAATATTACTGGCCCCAAGTAGCTGCTGATATTGCACAATTTGTGGGGGCCTGTGAAAAATGTAGCAAGGTACATTCCCCAAGTTGGGAAAATCATAATCAGATGCCAGCCAAGCATTCTGAAACATATGGGCTTAAAAATAACAAGGGAAATAATAATCGGACCCTGGATGGAGATCACCCACACATATTATAGCAAAGATAAGGGAGAATTGATTTCTGATGCAGAAACTCATTTCCCTACATATTATCTTATTTCACCAAATTGTCGGTAGGCGGAGAATATAGTTGGTGAATATGGCCTCCATTTGAGTGGCACAGTATAGAATATTATTAGAAGGGTGTTTCCACATTCAATCAAGCCTGAGATCAGACCAATTGTTGGCTGTGAACATTTCGGAGGAGCAGAGTGCCTCCATTGTTGCCTTTTTGAATTGAGGATAGTCCGAGTGTTTATTAAGGCTGATCAGGAAATTATTGGATCCCCGACACAACTCAGATATCACCATATAGATCAACTCCTCATAACGTACAATTTGAGGAACATCTAATATTCTCGAGACATGTCGTTGAGCAGACTCAGAGAAGAGAAATGGTGAATACTGATTGCTAAGCAGCATTAAGACAAGCAGTAACACTTGCAGCTGTTCAGTAACATAACTGAAATAGATTCTTGGATTGCAGAGGTCTGAGGCAGCTTTCTTAAGTTGTGCTTACTTGGAATGACCCCACTGCAGAAATCCATGAAAACACAAGGGCAGGAAAAGCCTAGGGAATAGTACTTTATTTACGCTAATTGTCTCACAGATAATAACTTGCAGTGAATGCATGTTTTAGGAAAGGAGGTGTGTAGTGAAATCTGTGTGAACAAACGCTAAATTCCACAGCACGTTCAATTTGCATACCGAAGTAAGGGCCTAAACGATTTGCCGCGGTTTAACATTAATACCATGACGGGCGTTCGAAAGACCCCCTTTTTCTCGACCCGCGTTCTGGACATATATTCACACGCTGGTTTTAGCAGACGATATATATACACACACGCAATGTGACGTGGCGCCGTAAGGTTAACGTCCGATAAGGTAGTTTAAAATAAAAGGAAAAAATTAAGGTTAACGTCCTATTTGTTTTTGAAAATGCCGTACTGAATTAAATAGGAGAGGGGAAGGAGTCCTTAATTTGAATATTTGAGGTCAGTTTTATTTTTGAAAAGGAACGCTATTCACGAAACAGTCTCTGATTGGCTGTAGTATAATAGACAAACGGTTGTATAAAACCAATTAGTAGTTGGTATTCGGGGCCACTTGTTAACTAAAATTTATACACTAAAGAAGTTGTTTTAAGACAAGGCAAGAGTACTGTCTTGGTTGCTAATTCTGCATAGCGGCTATCTGGATTTGTTACCATATACCGCCATATTCAACTGTTTAGTGTGTAGATTTCTTTGATGCGAGTTCCATCTACGAGTGAAAGTGAGCCCAGGTGACCTAACACCTGTCCTTAAGTTCTGCAGGGAGGCCTACATACGGAGGGCCTACACAGTGATTTACCTATAGAAGCAGAATCGTGTCTTGGCAGTGGAGGCTGGCGTTTTATACATACTTCAACCAGCCTGGTTCCAGAGACCTCAGATAAGACTTGTCTGGGAAATTGATATCACAAACACTCCACTCTCTCAGTTTTCACTAGAGTATCAGACAGTGAGGAACAAAAACGTTCAATAAACTTGTACCCTTTTCTAGGAGCAAGAGATACTTGACATTTTCCCAGTTTGAGACATATAAATAATTGTGGGCTAACACCGACTCAATGACAGTTGTAAAATAATTGGTTGTAAATAATTTCATTATCATGTTGAGTTGATTATTCCTGTGTCAGAAGCATAACTAGATACAGGAAAATAAATTAAAAAAAAATAAGTTACCTTCCAAACTTTACTCAGTGACTTGTTTAATAATTGTTTATTAGTAATAGGTGTAGTTGTTGTCTTGTTCATACATTTCATCACAGTGCATATACCCTAGACACTTGCTAGACAACATACACACACCAATACATTTCTGTAGGGGAAGATATATAATCGGGTGAGGTCGTGGTGGAAGCAGACAAGTACCCTGTAAACTTATTTGTATTTAATAAACCTCAGGGACTTGCATAGCTGACCTCACACCAGATACCATTAATATAATATTGAAACCAATAATAACAACTAATTCACCACACTATCCTATCTTTGACTTTATGCACTATACTGTTATATTCTAAATTAGCTATTGTATTTAGAAGTTCACCACAATTTCAAAAGTGTCGTTCGTTCATTGGCCAAAGCTTTTTATATTATTGAGAAAATTCAAAGTCTCGAGGCCATTTGAATATTATTGTCCCCTGATCAGGACGTGTGATTTTCTGAGAAGTGTGACTGCCTTAAATATTATATATATATATATATATATATATATATATATATATATATATATATATATATATATATATATATATATATATATATATATATATATATATATATATATATATATATATATATATATATATATACATAAAATATATATAACATAAAAGTTCAGCATCGCAGTCCAGCCAGCAGTGCATTTGAAGTCTGCTATTCCACGTACCTGTGTTTATTCATTTAATTTCTGGGTTTTTATCTGGCACTAGCCCGGTGCCAGATGTCTTTGAGAAGTATTGAGAAGTCGTTTCGTTTCCAGTAGTGACAGGGATCTACGGAGTCTACCCTGTTACTTTTGGTCCAGTATCACAGTGAAATTGTTTGACATCAAAATTACAGACAGTTCCAGTGTGCCAGATGAGTAATATATCTGGCACCTGACTCTTCATCAGAATTTAGACCAGGGCACCCCTGTATACCCGAAATAAAATATTTCCCCAAAGAAAGTAACATTGACAGTGTATAGTAAAGAAATGGGGATGATTATAGAATCCCAAACAGCCATCCAGTGTAGAAGCCAGTAATATAAAAACTTAATAACACTATTATTATATTTAACATTGTATGTTTTGACAAATTGTCCCTTTGGGTTAAAAAGTCGTTTTATGTAAATACATTGAATTATTTTCATTTGAAAGTCCTGACCAGAAGAATACTAGGTTCAGGACCCAATAAATTGTACAGAAAATTATTAATTATAAAATTTACCCCAGGTGTTATTTCCTTTAATCATAGACTTTAATATTTGTTTATGTGTGTGTGTGTGTGTTATTGTAATATTACCATCACACCACACTGGCATAACCCTAGACATTAGACGTAGCTTTCATACATACTAGTCAATGATAAGTCTGCTTGAGGTCATAAGGTGGTAGCAGAAAGGTACCCTGATAACTCAACCCTAAATTTGTTATAATCAGGGACCGTCACAGCTGACCTCATTCAGTACAATAGTAATACAGAACAACAACATTGCATAACAACAAAATCCACCACACACACCTAGTGTATGCATGTATGCGATTATGGGGGAACTTTGTGTTTGTAACTGTTTATGATGTGTATCCTTCCTACATACACACACACACTCACACACAAAAAACACGCACACACACACACACAAATATATTTAATTATAAATATCTATATATATATATATATATATATATATATATATATATATATATATATATATATATATATATATATATATTGATGATTCTCAGCTGAATTTGTGAGTTAGTTGTTTAGATGTAAGTATCTGTCTCATGTTGTTGAATTTGGCTTTGACCATTCCTTTTCTGTTCTTGATTTCTGTTTCACATCTGCCACCTTCTGTTATTATGTGACCAAGATATGAGAAACTCTTGACTTGCTCCAGAATTTTTATATTTAATCTTATTTTTAACATTGGCTTATTGTCTGCTTTACTTATTATTAAAGTTTTCACTTTTTCATTGTTTAGTCTATATTAATGACTTATAATTATAAATTAATACATAAAATATCATTTGTCTCGAAACAGTGGTGTCCCCCATACGCAATCAGAAGCTTACTGCTGATCTATTATGAATCAGCGAACAATTACTTCTTCTCCTAGACCATAACGTCTTTTATGCTTGGACATGAACCCTAATACGACTGATGTAGGCCTACCTGGTGTCTGAGTTGAACGAAGCGCATCTCGTCACAACGAGGCAAAACTACCTAGAAAATGACTCGTTAATGTTCAACAATGTTGCCAAAGAAGAAAAAGTTTTTTTTGTTTTTTGTTTTTTTTTAAAACAGCCCCACTGAAATAAAGGATCAACGCGAAGTTAAATATGATACCTATTACTTTATCCTGATTAAATAACAATTTTTTGTGTCCCTTCACTCTTTGTACTTTTTTTTTTTTTTTTTTTTTGTTCACTTTTAGTTTTCTTTTCCATTAAATTCGCAGGAATGTCATGGTGGATCTTTCGTTTCAGTCATACCATGCATCATCATCACTATAGCAATCATCAAAACCAACGTCGTGCTCACCATTACTACCACGATCATATTAATGGTTAATATCAGTAATCATCATCAATCGTCATCACAGAAACAATCATCTTCTTAATCGTCATGAGTTTAAAAAATGGTAATGAGTTTAAAAATCGTCATGAGCTTTTAAAAAAAATTGTACAAACAAACAGAAGAGCTTTGAATTGTAATAGTTTGCTTTATTGAACAATGTTTTATTTATAGCCGGGGTTTCACAAACAGAAAAGTATGACAAACTGTTCTCCACAGCTCTAGTTTTGAAGAGCTGTAGAACATCGTGACGTTTCACTGGAGCTTTGTTTCTTCACGGTTAAGCGCGTCAGAAATCAAATCAGAGGCGTAGTTAAGACGCTCTAAAGCACTCTGGATGACTGTGTACACAAGATTGTAATGTTCCGCGAGGTATTCGAGAATATCATTATTGTCTGGCCTGGGCTCAGGAGGTGTAGTTTCATAATTATAGTCATCGGTAACGTACCCGTCAGTGTAGGTATGGTAGGAATCTTGTGCACACTTATCTTCGTAAGTGCTGTCGCTGGATGTTGAATACTCTAACCTCGATTCTTCTGAACCATCACCACCGGATACTTGATAGGTACCGTAGGGTGAATACTGGTTATCAAACATTAAAGTAGCCTTAATGTGGAAGAGAAAATGTAGAACCGATTGTCAGCAACTCTAGTTACAGAGAAATAATTTGGAAACAATATAGATTTGTAAAATACAATCAAGAAGGGAAAATAAACGAAGTGGTTACTAAATGTCTTCTACTCCAGGACTGGCGATCATCATTTTCATTTTCGCCCCACACTGATGCACCACTGTAGCTGATCCGATGGCAGGAAGCTTGCACCAAAACATTCAATGTGATCTTGTAGCTGTGGTTTTTGCAGCAATGTGTTTTAAGTTATGAGTTTGCCAGCCTCATTTTAATCGTCTTTTACGACATCCTAAGGAGCAATAGTCCTATTAATTCTTTGCCTCAGGGCTGATAGCATCAACTATTCGTATACAGCAACTAGATGGGAGCGAGAGTAATTTATATACATGATGACTGAGAGTAATTCGTATACCGGAAATAGATGGTTGAGAGTAATTCGTATACCGGAAACAGATGGTTGAGATTAATTCGTATACAGGAACTAGATAGGACAGGAGTAATTTATAAACAGGAACAAGATGATAGAGAGTAATGTATTCACGGGAACTAGATAGGCAAGAGTGATTCGTATTCAGAATTAGATGGGTGAGTGTTTCAAATAAGTAAAACACCAGGAAAATAATTCAACCATCATATATATATATACTCACTTACTTAATCGTTCCTCTTCTACCGTGAGGTATAGAAGTTTGTAAGAGAGAGCACCATACTATTCTATCGGCTGTCCTCCTCCTGGCTTGGTTCCATTGTAGTCCTCGGTCCTTCAAAGATTGTCTAATGTTGTCCTTTGTGTCGTCCTGGAGGTCTGGATCCCTCGCTCTTAGTTTCCCATGCTTGCCGTGGCAGCCGATCTTCTCCCAATATATATATATATATATATATATATATATATATATATATATATATATATATATATATATATATATATATATATATATATATATACGAGTACATACATACAAACATATACCCACACAAAGACACACGGGCAAAGATAAACAATTGGAACATAAGACTTATAGTTCGTCGTGTTCATAGATTGTGTTGTGTAATCAGGGAATTAAGTTATTGTAGTTAAAATTTGGTTTTAGGGCAGTCTTTACACACACAAATTCTCTATATCGTGTACACCAGTTAACACAAAGCCCGCTCTTGTAGTTTCCCCGGGAACTCTCTGGGGAGACGAAGAACAAAGCAGCCGTCTGCTCCCTAATAAACGTCATATGACGCGACTAATATGAAGTTGGCAAGGGACTGGCTACACCATCATGTGATATAAATTGTTACAGTCACCACTGCGAGATCACGTGATTGCTGAAAGCTGCAGGGGTAGCTCCGTGCTCCACAAGAAGTGAAAAATGAAAAACAAGGAAGACAGGAAGGTAGCATTACGTTTAAATTATGTATCATTGAGTACTGGAAGGAAAGTCTTAGACTTAAAGAGGATGGGAGAACAAAAATAAAAGACGTAGCATTGCAGAATAAATGCATACAGCAGAAGAACATTCTAAAGATCTTGATGGAGAGTAATAATCAGGACAGAAATTGAACACATTTGTAATAATACATATAAACTGAATTCACCACGCGTATTCCCGGGGGCCTATTAAAAGACAAAGAATAATACTGCTCAGGCATGTCGTACAAGGCGACTAATGTGAAATGTGCAAAACGCTGACAACAGCATCGTGTAAAACAAATTGCTACGTAAACCATCGATACAGAAACATGGGACTGCTTAATGCAGGTTTCCTTGTGGGATTAGCTGAAGTTGTAGCTCCATGCTCCGTAAGGAGAGCGATGATGATGTTGATGGTTAAACTGACTTCCTAGCTTTAATTCATTTGCCAGGATATAGCCGACCTCCTGACCAAAGCAACAGTCTGAAGAATAACTAAACTGTAAAATCAACATCGAGAGGAATAATACAGTACAGTACATGCAGTCTACATAATCAAGAAAAGTATCACTCCAAAAACAGCGTCCTGATATAACTAACAGCTCCATGTATATGGTAAATGGTTGAAAGGGACGTGCTTCGAAAAATGGTAGCAAACACATTTTTTAAAAAATTTAAAACTTATTTATCATTTTATTCCATAAGTGTGTGTGTATGTGTGCATTGTTTTTTAAAATATTATAGTTACCAAGTGTTTACCTGTCATAGGTTTTGCTGTTTGTGGGAAGGTTTAAGGTAGAAGGGAATCTAAAATTTAAAAAAAAAAAACTGAACACAGATGAAATTGAAATTTCGAAGAAATTGCATACTATTGTATGCGATTGCCATATTGTGATGGGTTACTTTCAAACATGCTACTTGCTATAATGCCTGCGTCACAAGTACGCTGCGATAAGGCAGCGAGACATGAACAACCTATGCTAAGCTAGAAGGAAGGCTCAATACCTTCCATCTACGGCGTTTAAGCTACATCCTTGGTATGTCGTGGAAGGACAAAGTGACAAATGTCAAGGCAGTGTTACGTGCTGGCCTTCAAAGCATGTATATACTGTATAAACAGCGCAGACTACGCTGGCTTGGCCATATCCACCTCATGGAAGATGGTCGCATCCCCAGAGATATTTCCTACGGACAACTGGAAGATGGCAAACTAACAGTTGGTCTATCACAGATAAGGTTCAAAGAGACATGAAGGCACTGGGCATAAATCCAGTCACCTGGGAGGATGAAGCTGTCGATCGCACAAACTGGCGTTACTTCCTACAACGCCAGCGCAGATTGGGCGAAATTAAATTAAGCTCTCACAACAAGCAGAAGAGAAAAATACACGCCGAACGCAGCACTAAGTAAGAAAGCAGCTGAGGGCAAATGGGCGAATTTCCATAGTCAGTTATTACTATTGCTACTACTACAACTTGCTAGTAAAACATATAATTTATGAATACAATTGTAATATCTATCATATATATTTTTTTCCATACTCACTTGGAAGCCATAGCCAACAACAGAGGCATCGGTGTTAAACCTGAACGTGAACGGACTGTAGGCTGGGATTTCATATGTGTAGTATTTCCCAGTTTCATAGGTTCCACAGAATTTGACTCCATTCACACAAAGTGAGTCGAAGACACAGTTCGTTGTTTTTTCCACATCAAAGGCACTATCAGAACAGATCAATAAAATCGTTATTGTTATTGTTTAACAGAATAAACATCACTACACTCCGGGCAAACCCATAGGTGCTCAACCTCCTTCAGCATATGTCGAAGTGTATCAATGCTGTTCCTGTTGCGCGTTGGTTGTGTAGACGACGGATGCATCCTCTCATACGTCCATCCCTGCTAGCTTTACATTTGATGCCGAATTCCAACAGTCTTACCTGTAGATTCGTCTGTTGCATTGTCGTTCTTTAACATGCGATCAGTAATTGTCCTCTGTATTTCTCCCTTATCCATATCCATTGTTCTTACTATGGGTGCTCTTGAGATTAGTCTGTTAGCTCCTTCATTGCCGCACATCCCTGCATGACCAGGACAATAGATTCACACCAGGTCCTGAAGATTCGAAGCTTCTTTGGATGTTTTCTATTCATGTCATAGCCATCCACATACAACCTTCCGAAGCATGGAGTCTGACACAATAACTGCCTTGGTTGACGAAGTCTCAGACAGCCACCTCAAGGATGCAGTAACTGCTTGTATCTCCATTCTCATGCTGGAGGTTGTTTAGATCAATAAAAGCAATCACTGATATGCTGTTACAAATACGGTGGCTGAACACATTGAAAACAATGAATGTGTCATTTTGTGAACGTCTGTCATTTTCGTTTTAACAAATGTAAGAGCTGGTTTTAAAAGGTAGTCATAGCTAATACTGCCGAAGGGAAGGAAGTGTTAGAGACTTCCCTATACTATGTGCAGCTTTGCGAGATGGGGTTGACCAGTTCCCGTTCGCGATACGTTTACCTTTCCTAACTCAAGAGCAGAGTTAGATATCACTTTACAGCTGGATGGACTGGAGCGTGAGGCCACAATGTTTCGAACCGGCCACCTTTGCCACGAGAGGCCAGCGATCTAACCAGTCTGCCAGTCGAACGCTTCAGGAGTTGGATAATTTGATGAAAATACGGATTAAATAAATTGAAATTTACATCGTCATCATTATCTAAATGATACACAGAGAAAGTACATATGGCCGTCATCAGTACCATTCCGCGAAGAAAAAAACTCTGTAGTGATGCAAAACACCCTCAAGCCTCTTTGAAAATATTCAAGTAGACGTCTGAGAGTGTAGGAAGAAGAAGAATCATTATCTAATTCTTCATTCCTTATGGAGTGTGGGTCACCACTGCAGATCGCCCCCCCCCCCCCGCCCCTTTGAGGAAGCTTACACCATAGCACAAATTCTTGCAGTGGTGATTTTTGTAGCTATATGTTTTACTTAATGATATCGCCAGCCACATTCTCAACCTTATATTAGTCACCTTTACGACATGCCTAAAAAAAGCAGTAGATACATTATGTCTGTGATCTCCGCAGAGACGTCGGGAAACTATACACCAGGTCACTGGAATGTTAGCATACACTAATGTATCATGAAATCATCATCATCACCGTCAGTAGCCTCCTGTTCCCGATGGAGCACAGGACTTCAACATACTCATGCCAAACCCTCGTGTCTTGTGCCATTCACTCAAAATCTTTTCACGTTCTCTTTATCCCTTTAATGTTTGCATCCAGTTCTCTTCTTCCTGTGAGTTTTCGTCTCCTTCTATTTTTCTTACTATGTCGATTTCTGAACAATGACTGCCTTGTAATGCTACCAACAGTCCATTATTTTATGGAGTTATTTTCACTTTTTTTAACAGTGTTTTAATTAGTATATAACATTGGCTGGGTCATTCAAAACTTTATAGATTAAAATGCACTAAGAAGAGAAGGTGTGTAAAGTTTCAGTCTTTACAATATCGAGAGAACATAGATAATTTGAGCGTCAAACGTTTCAAACAAGACAAAATAAATAAATAATAACGATTAGAAGATTGTTTTGGTTCAGTTTTAAAAACCATCTTCATTGCACAAGGACAACTCCATCACTGCTCCGATCCCTTAGATCGCACTATTCAAAATGTACCAGAAGATCTTTTAATAAGAACAGCCATAGAACATCTGAACCAGCTGTCCGTCAATAACAAAGTTTCACTGCAGTGGATTCCTGCACACTATGGTATTACAGGAAATGAGGCAGCCGACATGCTGGCAAAAGCAGGCACCCGGAAGGAACAGTTTCACCACAGAGTCTCACTGAAGGAAGCAGACACTCCTCAAAAGAAAGTACTAAAATTAATGGAGCCAGAGAACAGGCAGCGATTACCCACAAGACTCCATCCTAAAGCTAGACAGAACACAGCAAACCACCATTTTTAGGTTCCGCACAGGACACTGCAGACTACAAGCCCACCTCCACAAAATGAAAGCTGCCCCTACTGACCAGTGCACATGACAAAATGGTCCCCAGACTCCGGAACACATTCTGCATACGTGTCCTCTCTTTGGTGACTTGAGAGCTCAAACCTGGCACCAGGAGACGAAACTGGAAGAGAAACTGTGGGGTACCCGCGAGGACCTCCTGCTGACGACTGGATTCATGGAGGCAACTCATCTCCTTGTTTAGAATGCTGTGCATAGGAAACTGATCGCAGAAGAAGAAGAAGGTCGCACAAGGAGGATCTTAGCACAGTGCACGAAAGATGTAGCATCCCAGTGTGTGTATACAGGAACCATAATAATAATAATAATAATAATAATAGCCCCTTCAGTCATAATTGACTATGGAAATGCGCCCCTGAGGTGACAGCCCTGGGCTGCTTATTTTACTGGTGTTTCTTTCAACGGAATCACACATTCTAGAAATTTCTGTGTGTGGTGGGTAGGGTTCCTAATTTTTACATTTTGCCAGGGCCGCGCCGTTGGCCTACTCTTTACGATTTTCAACTGCTGAGGGATTTTTAACGTGCGCAACTTGCACGCGGGACATCCTATTTTTTCGCCCTTTTCCGAGAAGGCTAGCCATCCGATATCACTATCCTGGAGATCAGGGGAGAGTATGGCATCATTTGAAACCACTGATTCTGACAAAACAATTTCCATCAGTTATATTCCCTGTGCTGGCAGTGAACCCGATACACTTAGAATTAGAGGCAGGCGCGTTACCTCTGAGTCACTTCGACCTCAAGGCTCAGATGATCATAAAAGAAAGTGGTTAAAAAGACACGTTTCGATATTATATGTGAAAGCAAGTACATTTCATCTGATAGATGTAATAAAATAAATATACGAACGAACGAACAAAGAAAATCTTTATTTCATCAGGGTAAAGAAATTGGCATAATTACCTTTTTTACATCTCTGCCCTGCAATACAATTTTCAGCGATTTACAAATTAAAATTAAAATATTAACAACTTCAGACAGAATTAATTAATATTATCATCACAATCAGAAACTGGGCATACACAAGTACATTTATTCACAGTCATTAACGCACATAGAGAGAGGGATAGAGATAGATAGAGAGAGAGAGAGAGAGAGAGAGAGAGAGAGAGAGAGAGTCTTTCTATACGAGTCTTCGAGAAGAAAGAAAAGAAATGGTTGTGTAAGTACGTAGACACGTCAATGGTGACTAATTTAGAAAAATAAGAGTGAAGAGAGAAAGATATGAATACATATTCATTGGGATCAAAGAGTTAATACAAACCTGTAGTACACAGTTAGCAGTTTACGCGATTGGGTGGTGTAGAACTTAATATAGCAGGATGTGTTGTTACCGTAGGAGCCATTTCCATAGTTGGGACTCTGAATGATGTATCGGTTGATGTTGTTGTAATTGTCCACATAATAACGATTGTACGATGTGCCTTCTCTACACTCTATGATTTGGGTCGAGTCACCCTGGTGAGAATTAGTTATGTATATGTATTACTTATATAGAGTAAACCAAAAGTCACATCCATTCAAAAATATTATTTATGAAGAAATGCGTGGCAGATTACCATAATTGTCGTAGATTTTCGATAGGAGAATTAAGACTTGGGTTGGTCCCTTCTGAATAGATTAGAATAAGTGATAGTCGCAGTGAGAGATAGTAATAGCAACAGATTTCCACGAGTGAGATGGTAGAATGTGATAGAGGCTGTCCCTGAAATCGAGAAATCTTCTCTCTTTCACCTATCTTCTACGACAGCTTTAGAGGAATCAGACAGTCTAAACACACACACACACACACACACATATATATATATATATATATATATATATATATATATATATATATATTAATATATCTCTTATCACTCACGTGCACGCGCATACAAGACGACAGTTAGACGTACAGACGTGGGAAACCTATAACAAATGATTAAATAGATATTTGGAACGAGCTGACCAACGCGCTGATTAATTTCAAGAGAAATTTTAATTATCATCTAAAATTTCATCACAACACATAGAAATTACATCAAAGCATATACAAATAGTCATAAAGTCAATAAAAATGCTACCAAAATGATAGACCCACAGTATGATCTTATCCTTCAAGGTATGCCCACAGTCCTGTTGGAAGAAAGGGATAGCCCCAAGGAATCAAGGATACATATGATTAGGTCTAATATTTCCCCATTTTAAGGTATGGTCAGACTTTATATCTCTGCTCTATTTTAAGAGAAATATGATTAGCAATACTTGCATACAGAAAGTTAAGACAGCAAAATGGGTGCCCAATTACCACAATAAAGAAATCACTCCGTCCTGCATTCACTCTATTCATTCAGTCGTGATCACGTGCATATGTTCATACTCGCAGCTTTGATAGCCACTTCTGGAAACACAATTTTTTTTTTAGGACATTCACATACAGACTCGTCAATGGCAGTCTTTGACCAAGAAATCCCCAGTTCCAAAAAGACGGGATGAATTCTCTGCTTCCGGGAACGATTCCTTGGGTGTTCTTATTTTTTGGATGTCTATTTAGGTCACATTAAAATTGTCCAGGCACGAACATTAACAACGAGCACAGTGTCACTAGTTTTGGTTTCTAGAAAATGAGGAATGTCAGGTCGGGTGCCTTATCTCAGTATAGGAGTTTAGTTGGTCACACCACCACTTGTCAACAGAGTCGGAAATGTTAATGCTTTTTTTTTCTGTAATTAGTCTCTTGCCACAAAGGCTGAAAATGTACTAGAGTTTTCTCAGGAAGAATCGAATCAGGCTCGCTGGGCCTGTTACTTCTTTTAAAGTTCTGGTACAGGTTATGGACCCAGTCCTTAAGGAAAGAATGTTTTTGTTCTTCACATATATTTACTCTGTACTTAGCACTGGCAAAGTTTGGGTTAACCCCAGTTTTCACTGCATAGGGAAGAAAAACCACATATAAAATACTTGTACATACTATGTACTCGGATTATAACTTACATTTTAAACTGCAAGCGTACAGCTTGACTTGACGTTTAAACTTTCCCGCGAAATAAGTTGTATATAAAAACAAATCATCATGAATTAGGAATACCTACGTATTCCGTCAACACTCATGAGGCATTAGCATTTATAAGTTTGTTTAGAAAAATTATTCTCGTCTGATTATTTAGCAAATAAAGTTAATTCCTTATGGCTACCTGGCTTTAAGCTAGAAATTATACTTTATTCTGTTTTCCACTGTAACTCATCATCTAGAGAATCTAACCAACTTATAAATTATTCACTCTGCACAAAAAAACTCGGGAAATAAAATAAGCGATTTAACACTTAATCACTCAAAAAAAAATACTAGATAATATATATTAATATTTACCTCCACACAGAACTACAAACTAAACCATGAACTAGAATACTGCAATCAAATGGTAGTCTAGAACTCGGCAACATTTGGCTAAGAAACTCAGACTTCGCCAAAACACAGATATTTGATCTAGCACAGCGATCTGTCTACTGCAACATTTAGGAGTCAGAATGAAAAATCTAGTTTAACATTCTGGTTATATCTATTACCAGACAAAGGGGTCCCAACTTATTTCGCAAAACGAAATAATCTCCCCTTTCCGTCTTAACACCTACGTTAGCTTAAACGCATGTCGTAACTGCCACCTACTGACCGAGAGTGCGCGTGTCAGTTGCGAACCTCAGACTCCCGTCTCCAATGCCGAGGCAGTTTTCACACTTCGCCGAGAAACTCAGCCTGAGAACCGATGTGACAGGTGAAAATGCTAGACGTGGAGATGTCGGTTATCGCGCCTCACCTGAGCGCTCAGCCGAAGAAAACACGCGTGTCAGCTGAATGTGCAGGCAAAAGTCTCCTCGTATGTCTGAGATAGCTGCATATTCACAATTTATCGTCTACCTAAGTGGCCGACATCTTACATAATAGAAATGCGTATCCCAGTATGAGAAAGAAACAGGTAAACGTTAGAATGGGAAAATAGTAATGTTTATAGTCGCAAACGTACGAATGCGAAAAACACAGGAAAAGGATAAAAGAGCGATAATAAAATAGAGGACACGGGTAGAGACAGAAGAGAAAAATAGAAAATGTATTGAACATAATCTCTACGTGACAATAATCATTCTTGTCATATTTTGCAGTAGCCCTAACAAGTCAAGTATACCATGTCTACCTCTTCCGCTTTTTCTACTTTTTCTATTTCTTCTTATTCTTCTTCATTTGCTTCTTCTTCTGCTTTTTCTTCTTCTTCTACTTCTTCTTCATGCTAGCTGGAATAGGTGATAAGTCTGTCACATCATTCAGTCTCCAGTGCTGTTTATCAATTGTGTTGCTCATTTATTTCAATGCCATGATGTTAAACTGACCAGTGTATTTTCTCTGTTTCGTTCTCTGTTTCTTTTTTCTATCAATCTTTCTTGTTGTCGTAATACATTATATCTTTTTTCTTCTCAAAATATGCCCTAAGAACGTGGATAGCTTCCATGTAATATTGCAACAAGCTTTCATTGCTTACTAGCTTCATTCAGAATATCCTCTTAACTCTTTTTAGCTGTTCGTTGTATTGTTAACATTCTACTGTAAAGCAACCTTTGTGTACCTCAAGGAATTCGCTAGTTTGTTTACTAATATTCAGTGATTCCCTTTCGTATGGCAGGGTCCAATGCATAAAATATTGAAGAAATCTCCTTACCTTCATTGATAAATATTTGTTATATGTAATATATTTGTCCTTTTCTTGGAATAATTGAACTCAGTGACTTGTTTTAAAACTGTACCATTAGTTTTAGTGCTGTATTCTGGAGAATTATTTTTACTTCAGGTGGCCAGTACTCTACCTTTTTTTTGCTATTCTGACTGCAGCCTTTATTTTAGCTTTCTCTTTTACTCTTCTATCAATGGTCTCCTGCAACTCGTTTTCATTTATTTTCCCCATTAAGACTGTGTCACCAACGTATCGATAATTGTTCATATTATGTCCATCAACTTTTTTTTTCTTTTTTAAACTTACGCTCGCTATTACTCGAGGCGAGAATCTCGGTTAGTATATCTAACCTGAGATTGATTTGTACGTGAGTATCCCTTTTTTCTCTGTACACTGACAGGTGTACACTCGCCATTCAGGCAGATACTCACCGTCTTCGGATGGTACCCATTAAAGATGGGTCGGCTCAGGAACCGCCAGTCCCTGGTCGACGACACTGCTTGAAATGTCTACGCCAGGGTTCGAATTAATCTAGTCCAAGTCCCGGTCGACGACACTCGTTGAAATGTCCTCGCCCTGGCTTGAACCTGGATCAGCTGATCGCCAGCGCAGTATGGTAACCATTACACGAGCGCGGCTCATGTCCATCAACTGATATTCTTGGCATATTGTCGACGGATCCCATCATATATTTCTTGGCAGAGACAGAACAAGTTGTGTGACAGCACACATCCCTGCTTGTACCCTGTTTTACATCCTGAAATGTTGTTTGTTTTTTTTTTTCGTAGCCAAATCTAAAAGCTGCTGTAAGTTTCCAATACGTAACCTTTGCACTTGACCTTAACGAATGCCTTAGTGTAACTTTTATAGGTATGTAGTCCCCCAATAGCAGGTACTGCCGTAGCGGAGAGAAGGGTTAGAGACTTCACTAAACTAGGTCCAGCTTCGAGAGAGGGGGATCAGTTCCCTTTCTCGCTGCCTTTTCCTTCCCTAACTCACAATCAAAGTTAGATACTCAGTGACGCCACTGTGTTTTGAACCAGGCCCCTTTGCGGATACAGACCAGCGCTCTAACCAATCTGCTAATCGAAGCACAAGTCTATTTTTATTTACATAGCGCTTTCCGTAAATGTTCTTATTACATGCATTTTTGTTACAGCTCATCTTGTCAATTATCTTAGCGTAGTCTTTACAATAAGTAAAGATCTGTGTTTACTTCTATATGTCTTTCTGTTAATGTACTTATAATAAGCATTGCGTTATTTGTGCCTTTTCTGTCTACTAATCCACATTATCCGTTAACAATTTCTAGTTTTTTGTTTTTGTTTTTTGTTGTTGTAATTATTAAGAATATTTTGATACCACGAATCATAAGATTAATTAATGAGATGGTCTTTACATACGATGGCTACTTGTTTATTTTGCAAAAGCTATGAATAAAAAATGTAATAGCTCATAAGTTATGTATTCACTGTTCTTTATGTCTTCAATAGAACGAAAAAATAAAGATCATTCATTTAAATTATACTCGCTGTTCGATTGTTTCGAAAGAATTTCCAGACACAACTGAATCTATCCTCAACTTAGGTTAAAATAAGCATACCTCGGCACAATTCTTTCCCCATTTCTTGTATTGTTGTAATACCTTTAAGGTATTTGGGAAGGTCAAAAAGTAATGCCTCCTATTTTTTATGTACGTATGTAAATACTGCATCGGTATGCAATTTGTAAATTTAGCAGGATTTCTCAAACACTCTTCTGCACTGTACAGCATTACCAACCAGTTTCAGTAACAGGTGGCACCACTGTAACAGTTTTAAAATGGCTGCCAAAGACGTTCGGTTAAAACAACGTTATGTCATAGAATTACTCAATGCTGAAGGCGAGACCCCAATTCGCATCCATGAACGTTTGAAGAATGTTTATGGAGATTCAACAGTGGATGTTAGGACTGTTTGACATTGGGTACATCGTTGTGACGAAGCTAAATTAGGTCAATCCTCAATGGCTGACGCAAAGCGGACTGGCCGTCCGTTTACCGCAGTGACTCCACACAGCATTCATCGAGTTGATGGCATCATTCGTGGTGACCGTCGGGTAACACTGGATGAACTTTCTTCCATGTTGTAAATTGGTAAAGGCAGTGTCTAGAACATCATTAAAGACCTGGGTTATTCAAAAGTTTGTACACTGTGGGTACCCAGAATGTTGACAGACAGACATAAAGAAACAAGGAAAACCATAGCCATCAACCTCCTGCACCGTTACGAAACTGAAGGAGAAGAGTTTTTATCGAATATTGTGACAGGTGATGAGACTTGGGTTCATTTTTTTTAACCAGAATCCAAGAGGCAGTCAATGGAATGGCATCACACAACGTCGCCGACAAGAAAGAAGTTCAAAAGTTCACCATCTGTAGGGAAAGTTATGGCCTCCGTGTTTTGGGATGAGAAGTATGTGATTCTTCTCGACTTCTTGGAACAGGGAAACACAGTGAATGCAGACCGTTACATTGAAACTGTGAAGAAGTTTAGAGGTCGTCATCGGTGACTTTACCCATTTAAAGATCAGAGAACTGCACTACTGTTGCACGATAATGTCACTCCAGACACCGCTAAACGCACCATTGATGCGATTGCAGAATTTGGCTGGACATTAATACCACATCCCCCTTACAGTCCCGATCTTGCCCCTTCTGACTTCCATCTGTTTAGACCACTGAAAGAAGATCTTCGCGGACATCATTTTGAGGTCACCGAGACCCTTAAACGCACATTACACCAGTGGTTTAGGAAAAAGGACACAAATTTTTACCGTGCAGGGATACATGCCCTTGTGAGAAGATGGACAAAAACTGTAACAAATAACGGAGACTACATTGAGAAATACATTTTTGAAGTTCAGACTTTGGGCTACATTTCAATGTGAATTTTATCTGTTTTCTTGACTATTGAATGAAATTAAAAATTACGAGGCATTACTTTTTGACCGTCCCTCGTATCCTCATCTTAGGTTAAAATAAGCATACCTCGGCAAAATTCTTTCGCCATTTCTTGTATTGTTGTAATACCTTTAAGTTATTTTTTAGACAATATGCTAAGTGCACTTCTGTTTCTAAAATAATGACATTGGCATTTGTCGTTGTGCTTTCTGGCGAAAACCTTTTTTTTTAATTATACGTTGGGCTGTTGCGTTATTTTGTGAGCGTGAGATACAAGATATAATTCTCAATCTTTACAACAGCTTCGGTGGCATTTAAATGCTGCTGATGCTGCGACAACTACTGCTGACACCATCATAACAATCCGCCAAATGACAACCACTTCAACCAAAACATGTTTTATAGCAATAATTATTATTACTGTCATCGCCACCACCACCAGCAATAATAGCTTACCGCTATCACTACTACTACTACTGCCATCATCACCACTACTACGACCACTACCATCACCACTACCGTTATTACTACTGCTGCTACTACTACAATTAACCTACTACATCTACTGCTACGTTTGTTACAGCTACCATTACTACAGCTAATGTACTTCATGTACTGCTACTACTGTTACAACTATCATTAATTCTACTAATCTACTACATCTACTGCTACGTTTGTTACAGCTACCACTACTACAGCTAATGTACTTCATGTACTGCTACTACTGTTACAACTATCATTAATTCTACTAATCTACTACATCTACTGCTACGTTTGTTACAGCTACCATTACTACAGCTAATGTACTTCATGTACTGCTACTACTGTTACAACTATCATTAATTCTACTAATCTACTACATCTACTACATCTACTACATCTACTACATCTACTTTATCTACTAATTTACTACATCTAATACTTCTACTACATCTACTAATCTACTACATCTACTAATCTAATACATCTACTACATCTACTAATCTACTACATCTAATAATCTACTACATCTGCTACATCTACTAGTCTACTACATCTACTACATCTACTAATCTACTACATCTACTACATCTAATAATCTACTACATCTACTAATCTACTACATCTACTAATCTACTACATCTATTAATCTACAACATCTACTAATCTACTAATCAACAACATCTACTACATCTACTACATCTACTACATCGACTAATCTACTACATCTACTACATCTACTACATCTACTAATCTACTACATCTGCTACATCTACTAATCTACTACATCTACTAATCTACAACATCTACTACATCTGCTAATCTAATACATCTACTACATCTACTACATCTACTAATCTACTACATCTAATAACCTCTGGTGAAGGAGCTATCATGCCCTTTTCAGGGCAGCTCTGCCACCTTTGGTCCAAACCTGGCATCCAGCTCTCACCTGTGGCTCCTCGTAGCTGTCAGCATGCGACAGCGGCCACCCCCCGGGAAACGGCTTTGACAGGCCGGCTAAACTAGGTGAGGGTAGCCGACTGATTATTCACCTTCGGTGAGTTAGGGTCTGCCTACCCATGCATGCGAAGACTGGATTCGGTAGACTGCGCGGAAGAAACCACCTGTTGGTTCAACGGGCATGACGGCGATTACCAGCAACGCGCTGTGGAGCGTAAAGAGCAGGGCGAGGCACGTAGAAAGCCCTGGTCATCCACTGCACCTGACTTCATCTCCAGTCGTCTTGACTTGTCTTGCCACTGGATTAAGATGGACCCAGGCGAGAGAGTGAGGTCGACGAATTGCGCAACTCTTCCTCACTTTAAACCAAATCACTGCGCAAGTCACTCTTTCATCCACTCATCCATCCACGCACAACAAGTCCTGTGGTGATGGGTGAGCGGCAAAGCGGCAGGCGTGGGTGCGCTGGCAGTCGTAGTCGCAGACCTACACACAGGCGGCTCAGGCCATATGGTCGTCTTGCACTGATCGGAGCAGCAGAGGGATTCGGCAGCCCCCTGAGTGACTGAGCAGCCCTCTTTAGGAAAGCACTGCTCACCTCCATGGCATGAGGAAGGGGCTAGAAAAGGTGCCCTAAACATTGCCTGCTCCACCATTACCTAACCAGCTTACCGCGGTTGGTGGGTACCCTACTTCGGCGGGCGACACATAAGAAAAAGAAAGGACAGATTTTTCCCCCTCATTCTAGGCGCATGGAATGTGCGCACTCTACTTGACAAAGACTTTAACGCAAACAGACCCGAGAGGCGAACTGCCCTGATTGGGAGAGAACTGGCCAGATACAACATTGACATAGCAGCACTGAGTGAAACTCAACTTGCAAGTGAGGGCCAACTTTGTGAAAAGGGTGCAGGTTATACATTCTATTGGAGCGGGAGAGGAGCTGAAGAAAGACGAGAAGCAGGGTTGGATTTGCAATCAAAACAGCACTTGTTGGCAAGTTAGCGGGGCCCCCAAAGGGAATAAATGACCGACTCATGACAGTCAAGATCCCCTTGCTTTATGGAAGGAAACATACCACCATCATTAGCGCGTATGCACCAACTATGACTTACCATGATGACGTCAAGGATAAGTTTTACGAAGAACTACATGCAGTCATTGCATCAGTTCCTAAAGCATAAAAGCTTATCATTCTTGGTGACTTTAATGCAAGAGTAGGCTCAGATAAGATCTCCTGGAATGGCACTATCGGAAAGTACGGCGTGGGTCGCTGTAACAGAAATGGACTTCTTCTCCTCCAGACTTGCGCAGAGCATGACCTCCTTGTCACCAACACCGTTTTTCGACTTCCTATCCGCAACAGGACCTCCTGGATGCACCCTCGCTCAAAGCATTGGCACCTAATCGACTATGTAATTGTTAGGAAGAAGGACAGGCAAGATGTCCGGGTGACCAAGTCCATGTGTGGTGCCGAATGCTGGACTGATCATTGTCTCATTGTGTCTAAACTTAAAATTCGTATCCAACCATCCAGGCGCCCTCAGGGAAAGAAAACTCAAAAAAAGGCTGGATGTCACCAAACTAAAGAAGACAAAAATCAAACAGTCATTTACTGACACCCTAGAAGACCGTCTCAAATCTATCTCGTTAGACGGCCAAAGTGCGGAAACAAATTGGGCAGCCCTAAGCGAGCAGATCTACAACACTGCTACTGAGGTCCTGGGTCCCGCCATCAAGAAACAAAATGACTGATTTGATGAGAACTTAGATGATATAAAGAAGATGTTGGCTGAGAAACACCATCTCCATAAAACATATTTAAATGATCCAAAATCTACATCCAAGAAAGACGCTTTCAACAACATGCGTAGAATCGTCCAACATAAACTACGCCAGATGCGGGATTCATGGCTGAGTAATAAAGCAGATGAGCTCCAAGGCTTTGCTGACAGCCATGACTGTGGTGAAGTGGGATGTTATAAATACTTATAGGGAACTTAGTGTACTGACTGAGATCAGCTGTGAAGGTATCTATATCTATTAAGAGTAGTGTATTATAGATAACCTTACTTGCTACCACATATCTATATATCTCAGTCAGAATTATTCTGGAATAGTGTGATGCTACGTTATGTGTCTAGGGTATGTGTATGGTGAAGTGTAAGTCACAACAACAGACAGATAAACAATTTAATTTAATCCACTACTCTTAACAACACTGTGACACTCACATACATATAACACTCTACAAAGATATCTTAAAAGAGTCACTGATAAACTTTCGAATAACAATATGTATTCATTACTGGCATGAATGAATATGTGTCCTGATTCAACTACAAGGGAACCAGGAATCACAATCAATTTAAATTACAAGTTATGTACAGAATGTATTTAATATGAATATTGTAGTGACATATATTATTACAAATGTTCTATGTGTGTCAGTTGTGTAGTAGTAAAATGAGGTAATACTGGTTTTGTTTTGTTCAAGCTCTGTTGGTATTTGTCATCATGACTTCAATAGTTTGTCTTTAGGGACCAGTATTGGAGATGTTCACAGTTCCTGATTTTAAGACAAGTAAATTCCCCTCTTAATGTTAATTTTAAAAAGTCAGTTCAAGATGAGGGGACATAATGTTGAGCTCAGCTGGCCAATTCGCTTATCTGGCGTGATGGCGGCAGGAAAGGACTCCTCTGCTCGAATTCTCCTCTGGGCTCTGGAGACACCTCACTGATAGCTAAAAGGACCAAGGAGTATGCTGTCCGACACTGGATTCAGCAAAGCTCTGACTAGGTGCTGCTCACTACCATCAAGACCACTGTCCCACAATTCATACGAATAACACAGATACGTTGATTAGCAATGAATTCTGGCACAAACTGGCACAAATTTCCATCTGCCTATGTTCCAGGCTTTTATTGAGCAAAATATATGCTGGCTTCAACGCACTGATGCTTTATCAAGCTATTTTAAACAAGTGGTCTCGAACTAACGCTCCCAAGTGTGTATATCAGCGAGACTGGCCAATGAGCCACGTTTCGATAAGTGTTTGAAAAAATGTTATCTTTTCCCATCTCTCCTAACAACCAAGATAGTATTTATAGCCCGACCAATCGTGGTTAGGCTTTCATTTGTTGCGCTCCAATCAATTTGGAGTTTACATGGTAGGCTATTTCTGTAACGTAAATTTTTTTCAAACACGTTAAAAAAAAAAATCTTATGAGCAGAAATGATTTTATGCTGTCAGGCACCCCCAATATTTTATTTTGGGTATAATTTATTAATTCCTGGACTATTTGCGTAACGTTTTACATATTATTTGTCAGCAAGCCCTAAGGAACCCAATTTTCCCACTTTAAAAGAGCTACGTGGCTGCGTTCAAAATATGTATTTTCTACCTCCTGTTTCGAAGATATGCTGTCTGGGTACTGTTATGTGTTCAACCGTAAACCCATCTAATGTTATCTTTTCTAATAAGAGTCTGTTATGATTTATAAACCTAACTCTGGGAAAGGGTAGTGTATTTTATCACTGTCCGTCTGAAAAAAAATTAGTGCTTGTAGCCTAACACGCGTGATAGTAGTAATTGTGTATCGCGCGACGCGTGTTTAATGTTCGGCTTTCTGCCTCTCCCTCTCGCTATCCTTTTGTCCATCTGTTCGTTCGTTTTGGTAACGTAATGTAGAAAAAGACATGAATGGAATTTAAAATTTAGGTCATTACGCAGTCTGCCTCTTAATGTTTTTCCAAGAAATACAGCACACGTTTCATTGAAGAAGGCGGGTAATAATACAGTAAGCTTTTATATCAACGTGAAAGCGTTACAATTTGCAGACGAAGCAGAAAACAAGGGGGATTTCGAGTACATTCTTTGTGACAGCACTGTTATTTTACCATTGCTCTTCTCTTTATTAATTTTATTTGTTAGGCTTCATATTTACCTAATAATTTATATATGTGGATTAGAATATTTCATGACACCTCCCCTCTTAAAACAGACATTATATGTCAGTCCTTTATTCTATATACACATAGAGAAATTTATTATTATTTCTGGGGTTTACGGTGATTCTCATCACACGGATGGCGGCTTAAAAAATCAGCTCCCAAATTGGTTTTTCCAGATATATACTCAATGCTAAATTATATGGAGCCAGAAGCAAAGACCATCGGAGTAACCTAGAGTTCTCATGCTTAGCCTGTGCTAAAAACGATAAAGGTTTGTGGTCAGTTTGCAACTTAAATGCCTTCCCATATAGATAAATATTGAATTTCTTTATTGCCCATGTTACTGCAAGACATTCTTTTTCGCTAGTTGAGTAGTTGATTTCAGCTTTATTCAACTTTCTGCTAGCATATGCCACTGGGCTTAATTCCCCATCCAATGCATCTGATTTCTGTAGAAGAGTTGCACCCAGCCCAATATTACTTGCATCCGTCCTTACTATGAATTCTTGACTTAAGTCAGGTAATTTCAAAATGGGTTTACTTGTGAGCTTTTCCTTCAACTCTTGGTAAGTCATTTCACATTGTGGAGTCCATGTAATGCGATCTGGATGTCCTTTACGTGTCAATTCAGTTAACGGTGCACATATGGAATTAAAGTTTTTGATATACTTCTGGTAGAAACCACATAATGAGACAAAGGATCTCACGTCCTTCTTGGTTTGTGGTCTCGGGGCTTTCTGTAGTTTCTCTAAGTTCTTTGGGTCAGGGGTCATGTTTCCCTGATAAACTGTGTGTCCCAAAAATTCCAATTCTTTACATCCAACGCAACATTTGGTTGGTCGGGCTGTTAAATTTGCCTCCCTAAGTCGAGTAAACAGCATGTTCAGAGAGTAAATGTGTTCCTCAAATGTTTCTGTTGCTATAAGGATATCATCCATAAAATTTGTTATACAGGGATTATTCAGAGGATCCAATAATTTTCTCATCATTCTAGAGAAGACACTAGGCGCATTCTTCAATCCAAATGGCAATCTATTAAACTCATAGTGTCCTTCTGAGGTACTAAAAGCTAGGTATGGTCTAACCTCAGGCTTTACTGGAATCTGATAGTATCCTTTACTCAGATCCACTTTTGAGAAATATTTAGCTTTATTTAGTCTGGCAAACAGCTGATTTGTATCCGGCAATGGAGCCACCTGTCCTTCTGTAATAGCATTCAGTCTCCTGTAATCTATACAGAGTCTATGTTCTCCAGAGGGCTTCCTTAAGAGTACAACACCGGAACTATACGAAGACTCACTGTGCGAAATAATTCCTTCCTTCAATAGATAGTCTATCTCTTCCTTCAAAGCTTTTTCCTTAGCAAACGGAATCGAATATGGTTTCATACAGACAGGTGTGGAGTCTATGAGTTTCATATCATATTCCAATAGGTTTGTATGCCCTGGTCGGTCTGTTAACACCTCTGCATGATTATTTAGAACCTGTTGCACTCTCTCTTTCTGAGTTTTCGTTAAATGTGTACTGATTTTCACCTGTGCTGCTGTCTCACAGGGGTGTAATGGATATTCAAATGATGAAAGTGGTTCCTTTTTCATCTCCATGGCGATGGACAAGGTCAACAAGTGTGTCTCTTCCTGATGTTCTCTTTCCAAATATTTCTTCAGGAGATTCACATGATAGATTTTTTCTCTCCCCTTCTTATCTATCTTATAATTTGTTCTAGACACCTTCTCTAAAACTGTATATGGGCCCTGCCATCCAATTTGTAACTTATTCTGACTCCCAGGCAAAAGAAGCAGTACCTTCTCTCCCACAGCCAAATTTCTGTCTTTCGCCTTCCTGTTATAATAGGCAGCATGTTTCTTCCTGGCTTGTTTCAAATTTTCATTGGCAAGTTTCCAGCCAGTTTTCAACCGAGTGGTCAGCTCATTCACATATTGGTATGAAGATGTAATGTTTTCCTCTGCCTTTTCATCAGTCCACGTTCTTAACAAAGCTTCAAGTGGACCTTTTATTGGCCTTCCAAACAATAATGTTGCCGGGGCCATACCGGTTGAACTATGGGGTACCTCCCGATAAGCAAAGAGGGCGGCGTGCAGGTACTGGTCCCATGTATCTGGTTTTTCGTGTGCCAACTTTCTCAGGATCGACATTAATGTGCCGTTAAATCTTTCCACTTGGCCGTTCCCTTGGGGATGATACACACTACAATGGAAGTGTTTGGCCTGGAAGATCCTGAAAACTTCTTCAGTTAGTTTCCCCTTGAACTGAGAGCCATTATCAGTCAAGATTTGATTGGGAAAGCCTAACCTTGTGAAAATTGTGAGCAATGCCTCTGCCACATGTTTTGAATCAATCGATGACAGGGCTACTGCCTCTCCCCACATAGAACAAGTGTCCACCAGAGTCAGAATGTAGCTGTTCCTTCTCTTGGTTCGGGTGAGAGGTCCCACAAGATCCACGGCAACTCTCTCAAAGGGTGTTCCCACTATGGGCATTTCCCCCAGAGTTGCTGGTGCAGTCCAATGTTTAGGTGCTACTCGTTGGCACTCTGGACAGGATTTTACATATCGTTTGATATCTTCAGTTATTCCTGGCCAGAAATAGTGACAAGCTATTCGCTGTCCTGTTGCGCTGATTCCCATATGACCACTGAAGGGAATCGCATGCCCTAGTTCCAACACTTTAGTCCTATATGAAGTGGGAAGGACCAGCTGTCCGTGACCATTGGATTCAGATCCAGCCTTCCTATATATCAATTTGTTCTTCATATAAAACTCTCCCTTGCCTGGAGGTGTATGAGATTTGGGCAACTTCTTGAAACATGGCTTGAGTGTTTTGTCCTCAGCCTGTGCCTTCCTCATCTCATCTGGGTGAGTATTTATTGGATTATCCTCCTCCTTCTTTTTCTGTGATCTGGTCTGCACTGTTGCCAATATCACAGGTCTCTTGGGATTCCCCAAGAAGACATATCTACACCCCAATATTAGAGGGTAGATTGGCTCATTTATCACTGCTGCTTTTATGATTCCTTCCACATATCGCGTTTTCACTTTTATTCGGGCGACGGGAAGTGTCATGGTAGCTACATCCTTGGTTGCAGTTTGAATCTCCACTGTTTCTGTGGTGTATTGATCGGCCTGCACCAGGTGAGAACTCACAACGGAATCGTAATCTAAACCGGTATCATATAAACATCTTATAGTGACACCGTTACAAATGACATCTTCACACACTGGGGGGTGGTATGGTTCCTGTAATTCTTCAGGTTTGCCCTTCTTTTCCTTTTTCCCCGATGTCATAGCAGCAAAATGAGGAGGTTTCCTTCTACAATGGTCAGTGTCATGATTGTTCATCTTACAATTTTTACACCACCTTTTTCCTTGGTTGAAAGATTTTCTTTCATCATATTTCCTTTCATCGAATTGTGGGAATTTATTTTTATTGTCATACCGTGGCCTATCAAATTGGTGCTTACCTTTATTTTGATCCTTAGGATCAAATTTATTAAAGTTCTGTGGTGCCCTAAAGTTATCCACCTGTTTCTTTTTATTACCTGTTACCTCTGCTTGAGCTGCTTGATACCTTTCAGCAACATTTAGCAACTCACCCAGCCTCTCTGCACCTTGTTCCATGAGAAACTTTCTCAGGTCTGGAGCCATGGACTCTCTTAGTTGCTCTATAAGGACCATTTCCTTAAGATCTTGGGTTTTCCCCAGAGAAGTCCATTTCTCCAGGTATGTCTCTATGCGTGCAGAGAACTGGTGATAGGTTTCACCTGACAGTAGTTTAGCATTCCTAAATTTTTTTCTATAGAATTCTGCATTCTTTTCATACCTTAACAAAAGAGCCTGCTTTAGCATGTCATAATTTTCCTGATCACCTCTGCTCATTTTTGCAAAAACTTCATAAGCTGCCCCACGAAGTCCCTGAGATAACTTTAAGCTCCACCTTTCTCTCTCTAACCCATACGTGGTAGCTAATAGTTCGTACCTATTTATATAGCTCTCAATATCATCGTCTTTCTCAACAAAATGATCTAAATGAAAGTTCATAGCTGAGGTCGAGGCTCCCTGAGTAACCGTAGCATCAGAGGCAAAGGGACTGGCACCATTTTCAGGAGCATGGCCTTGAAACTCAAACTCCCTTAGTCGTAACTCATGTTCCCTTTGTAATCTTTTATCTTCTGCTTCCCTTTCTGCAGCTAATTTCCTCTCTTCCCTTTCTGCAGCTAATCTTTTGTCTTCTCTTTCTGCTTCCAATTTCTTAGCCTCTTTGTCAGCCTCAATCTGCAACCTCTTAGTCTCAGCCTCAGCTTGCAACCTCTTAGTCTCAGCCTCAGCTTGCAACCTCTTAGTCTCAGCCTCAGCTTGCAACCTCTTAGTCTCAGCCTCAGCTTCAAATTGTAACTTCTTAATTTCCCTGTCAGCCTCTAACTTTCTTTCGGCTTCAAACCTTCTTTCTTCGCGTTCAATAAATTTGTCACATTCCGTAGTAACATAGGCAACCATAACTTGCCCATCTAATCCTAACTCTTTTGCAGTCTGAACCGCAGCAGATCGAAATTTGGCCAGGTCCGCCATTGTCTATCAGGTAACTTTATATAATGTCTAACCAACAATTCAATTTCTAACTATATATCTAATGGACAACACAGGCACCGTGAGCTCAACCTTATTTAATTCCACCCAAGGATACCTTTTAATTCTTATATTCCCTGAAGTGAATTACCCCCAATATTTTTAATAGTTAAAGATTCAAAATCCCAAGAGCGAGACCCCAATATATGTGGTGAAGTGGGATGTTATAAATACTTATAGGGAACTTAGTGTACTGACTGAGATCAGCTGTGAAGGTATCTATATCTATTAAGAGTAGTGTATTATAGATAACCTTACTTGCTACCACATATCTATATATCTCAGTCAGAATTATTCTGGAATAGTGTGATGCTACGTTATGTGTCTAGGGTATGTGTATGGTGAAGTGTAAGTCACAACAACAGACAGATAAACAATTTAATTTAATCCACTACTCTTAACAACACTGTGACACTCACATACATATAACACTCTACAAAGATATCTTAAAAGAGTCACTGATAAACTTTCGAATAACAATATGTATTCATTACTGGCATGAATGAATATGTGTCCTGATTCAACTACAAGGGAACCAGGAATCACAATCAATTTAAATTACAAGTTATGTACAGAATGTATTTAATATGAATATTGTAGTGACATATATTATTACAAATGTTCTATGTGTGTCAGTTGTGTAGTAGTAAAATGAGGTAATACTGGTTTTGTTTTGTTCAAGCTCTGTTGGTATTTGTCATCATGACTTCAATAGTTTGTCTTTAGGGACCAGTATTGGAGATGTTCACAGTTCCTGATTTTAAGACAAGTAAATTCCCCTCTTAATGTTAATTTTAAAAAGTCAGTTCAAGATGAGGGGACATAATGTTGAGCTCAGCTGGCCAATTCGCTTATCTGGCGTGATGGCGGCAGGAAAGGACTCCTCTGCTCGAATTCTCCTCTGGGCTCTGGAGACACCTCACTGATAGCTAAAAGGACCAAGGAGTATGCTGTCCGACACTGGATTCAGCAAAGCTCTGACTAGGTGCTGCTCACTACCATCAAGACCACTGTCCCACAATTCATACGAATAACACAGATACGTTGATTAGCAATGAATTCTGGCACAAACTGGCACAAATTTCCATCTGCCTATGTTCCAGGCTTTTATTGAGCAAAATATATGCTGGCTTCAACGCACTGATGCTTTATCAAGCTATTTTAAACAAGTGGTCTCGAACTAACGCTCCCAAGTGTGTATATCAGCGAGACTGGCCAATGAGCCACGTTTCGACAAGTGTTTGAAAAAATGTTATCTTTTCCCGTCTCTCCTAACAACCAAGATAGTATTTATAGCCCGACCAATCGTGGTTAGGCTTTCATTTGTTGCGCTCCAATCAATTTGGAGTTTACATGGTAGGCTATTTCTGTAACGTAAATTTTTTTCAAACACGTTAAAAAAAAATCTTATGAGCAGAAATGATTTTATGCTGTCAGGCACCCCCAATATTTTATTTTGGGTATAATTTATTAATTCCTGGACTATTTGCGTAACGTTTTACATATTATTTGTCAGCAAGCCCTAAGGAACCCAATTTTCCCACTTTAAAAGAGCTACGTGGCTGCGTTCAAAATATGTATTTTCTACCTCCTGTTTCGAAGATATGCTGTCTGGGTACTGTTATGTGTTCAACCGTAAACCCATCTAATGTTATCTTTTCTAATAAGAGTCTGTTATGATTTATAAACCTAACTCTGGGAAAGGGTAGTGTATTTTATCACTGTCCGTCTGAAAAAAAATTAGTGCTTGTAGCCTAACACGCGTGATAGTAGTAATTGTGTATCGCGCGACGCGTGTTTAATGTTCGGCTTTCTGCCTCTCCCTTCTCGCTATCCTTTTGTCCATCTGTTCGTTCGTTTTGGTAACGTAATGTAGAAAAAGACATGAATGGAATTTAAAATTTAGGTCATTACGCAGTCTGCCTCTTAATGTTTTTCCAAGAAATACAGCACGGGATTTCGAGTACATTCTTTGTGACAGCACTGTTATTTTACCATTGCTCTTCTCTTTATTAATTTTATTTGTTAGGCTTCATATTTACCTAATAATTTATATATGTGGATTAGAATATTTCATGACAATGACTTGAAAATTTTTACCATGCACTCAAAGCGGTCTATGGTCCAACATCATCAGGATCATTTCCTCTCCTTAATACAGATGGAAAAACACTAATTACAGACAAGGAAAAAATTCTCCAACGCTGGGTCGAACATTTTAATAATATTCTGAACCAGCCATCATCTATTAACGACGAAGCCATCAACCGACTGCCCCAAATTCCTATAAATGAAGCACTAGATGATATACCAACTCTGGAGGAAACTCAAAAAGCGATTCAACTTTCTAGTGGAAAGGCCCCCGGCTCCGATTCAATTCCTGTTGAGGTCTATAAAGATGGCGGTACAGTTCTGATAGAGAAACTTTACATGATCTTCCAGCAAATGTGGCAGAGTGAAACCATCCCACACAACCTCAAAGATGCGTCAATTATACATCTTTATAAACGTAAAGGTAATCGCCAAGACTGTAACAACCATCGAGGCATCTCCCTATTATCAATCGCTGGGAAGATATTTGCCAGAATCCTTCTTAATCGCCTTACAGCTCATCTTGACAAAGGTCTTTTACCTGAAAGTCAGTGTGGATTCCGGAAAGAACGTGGAACCACCGATATGGTGTTCGCTGCAAGACAGCTACAAGAAAAATGCCAAGAACAGCACTGTGGCCTGTACACAGCTTTCATCGATTTGACAAAGGCGTTCGACACGGTCAGTAGAGAGGGTCTATGGAAGATCATGGCAAAATACGGCTACCCAAAGAAATTTATCTCAATAGTGCAGCAACTGCATGATGGAATGCAGGCTAGAGTTCAGGAAAACGGTGAGCTATCGGAGCCTTTCCCAGTCTCAAATGGAGTTAAACAAGGGTGTGTACTTGCACAGACTCTGTTCAGTATCATGTTTTCTGCTATGCTGACTGATGCTTTCAGAGACGGGGACACAGGAATAACATCAGATATCGTATTGATGGAAAATTGTTTAACCTTAAGAGGCTTCAAGCAAAAACCAAGTTCAAATCACACACCATCAGGGATCTTCTGTTTGCTGACGATTGTGCCCTCAGTGCTGGCTCAGAGGCTGATCTGCAGCATAGCGTGGATAGATTCTCCGAAGCCTGTTCCAACTTTGGGCTTACCATCAACACGGAGAAAACAGAAATCATGTACCAACCAGCTCCTGGCACAATTTATACTGAGCCAATCATCAAGGTAAATGGTGAGAAACTGAAAGTTGTGAACAGATTCACATACCTTGGTAGCACACTATCCCAGAACATCGTCATTGATGATGAGGTGAACACCAGGATCTCCAAAGCCAGCAGCACATTTGGCAGACTATACACCAACGTTTGGCATCGAAGTGGCATTAGTCTACAGACAAAGCTGAAGGTGTACAGAGCTGCGGTGCTTCCAGTGCTGCTTTATGCATGCGAAACATGGACTGTTTACAGGCGCCACGTAAAGAAGCTAAACCACTTCCATACAGTCTGTCTCAGGAAGGTAATGAACATCAAATGGCAAGACAAGATCCCAGATACCGCCGTTCTTGACAGAGCTGGTATCCCTAGCATCGATACTATACTGATGCAGTCACAGCTTTGCTGGGCAGGTCATGTAGTCCGCATGCCAGACCATCGACTGCCAAAGATACTCTTTTATGGTGAGATGCAGAAGGGTAAACGCTCCCATGGTGGCCAAAAGAAGCGCTTCAAAGACACGCTTAAGACTTCATTAAAAACCTTTGACATAAGCCCTGACACATGGAAGCTGCTGCGCAAGACCGAACTGCCTGGCGCACATCTCTTCGTAAAGGTGCAGCGGCATGCGAATCATCCAGAAGAGCAGCAGCGGAACAGCGAAGACAAGCTAGAAAGGACCGTGAAATAAAACCTTCACATGAAGCAAACATTCCCTGCCCACACTGTCCGAGATCTTTCCAGGCCCGCATCGGGCTCATCAGTCACCTTCGTACTCATAGACTATCCTAACATATTCCTAATAATTGGATGAACAGAGTGGTCTTCATCACCCGTGATGGACGAACAACACATCTAATACATCTACACATCTACTACATCTACTACATCTAATAATCTACTACATCTACTACATCTACTAATATACTACATCTACTACATCTACTAATCTACTACATCTACTACATTTACTAATCTACTACATCTACTACATTTACTAATCTACTAAATCTACTACATGTACTAATCTACTACATCTACTACATCTACTACATCTACTACATAAACTAATCTACTACATCTACTACATTTACTAATCTACTACATCTACTACATTTACTAATCTACTAAATCTACTACATGTACTAATCTACTACATCTACTACATCTACTACATCTACTACATAAACTAATCTACTACATCTACTACATTTACTAATCTACTACATCTACTACATTTACTAATCTACTAAATCTACTACATGTACTAATCTACTACATCTACTACATCTACTAATCTACTACATCTACTACATGTACTAATCTACTACATCTACTACATCTACTACATCTACTACATAAACTAATCTACTACATGTACTAATCTACTACATCTACTACATAAACTAATCTACTACATCTACTACATAAACTAATCTACTACATCTACTACTACTACTACTGCTCTTCATACTCGATTGGGAGCAGAAAGGAAGGGAGAGAGATTAGGGGGGGGGGGGGTGGAGGATTCCTAAACTTGCATTTTTTAATGTATTAAAAGCTGATCTTTTCTTACCCATGGACTAGCTGTGGATCCTTCAGGCCAGTAATTGTCTGTGAATTCATCATTATCAGTACCGTTGTAACTTGGAGTAGTCGCGCCGTAATTGGGCAGGGCGCATGATGAGTCCACGTAATCACTCTGGTGGCTGAAGGCTAAGTTGCTATATACATTATCGGAACTTGAAATATATGAGACTCCTTTAGGTTCATTAGATTCGGATTCGCTTGTTGTCCTTAATGCGTAAACTTTAACCTGGTTACAATAATACAAAAAGCCGTCAAACAATAATTAATAAATACAGATGGACAATAACATATGCTGATATTTTTGCTTTGTTTTACAACAGGAAAAATCGACAGTATAGTTTGTTTGGTTTTTTTTTTTTCATTAAAAAAAATTCAAAACATACAGAATAGAAGTGACAGTAAAAGTGAATATTAGTATAAGTAACTTTAAATATAATGTGAGGCAAAATTTACATACAGAAAATATATGGAGATAATTAGCGTATAATATAACACAATTTGCATAGAATATGGGAGATCAGTAGCGTAGGGGGCAAGGGTTGACAAGTCAGGTCCTTCCTAAATAGAAGGTAACGTCTGCGCGAATATAGAGTCTGTTTACCAAGCCAACCGTACCTGCTTGTGGTGCCCCTGGCTTTTGCAAACATGGCTCTGGCGAATGGTGAATAACTGGCACCATATAACTGGCCCTCCGAGTCTACAGGGTAAGACAACAGACTATAGGGGGGGGGGGGAAGACCCTACAGAACCTCTCGGATGAGTATGCCCCCTGTTAAGTGCGGAAACATTGGGCCCATCGCCGTGTGGACATGTCCCAAATTCCCACCAAGCCCATGCTCAGGGAACTCACCCTGGTAAAACTAAAGTCAGGGAATAAACCCTGCCAAAAAAAAAAAAACCAGCGCAGAAGGAGCATGATAGTCTTGGTTGACAATCCACCTAAGAGAAAGAACACACCACACAAACCCGGGTAGGAAAGACTCGTTAGTCCGGAGAGACAGCTGTCCTACGAGAGACAACTCTGAAGACAAGACTACTCCACGTAGATGAAGCTTATAAGCCTTGGACGGCAGTTCGTCTAGGAGAATGAAAACTCTTATTCCAAACCACCTGCTGCCTTGCAGGTAGGCTGGGGACAGTCAGAGACTAAAGACAGCAAATCCGAATAAAACTGCTGGCAGAAATCGGATGTGCCGGGCCCAAAGGCACAGATATTTCAGCTCAGCTGTAAACTATGACACAGCGTGTTTTTTCACTCAAAACAAAATGCAATCGCATATATTGACAATGGTGGTGGCGTTCCGACAGAGGAGACCCGCCAGGCAAAGGGAAAGCCGGGCCCCAAGCCTTGAAGGAGCCCACCCAAGGCTGCTGATGGTCACCCTGTTCCGTCTTGGTGAGCCAGGAGTCGGAAACCAGAGTTAAATACTACTGGTCAAAACACCAACAAGACAAAACCTTTAAACATTCTCCAGTGGAATGCATAAAGAGTCAGAAACAAGAAACAGGCACTTACAGCAAGGCTACATGCTGAAGATATTAATGCAACCTGCATCCAGGAACATTACGTGAACCATAGCCAGAGGTTTCACATTAGAGGGTACTAAACGATAACAGCAGAAAGAAATGAGCACAACGGGGGCATCCTAATCCTGAGTAGCAACTCGCTACCAGTTACAGAAATAGAAAATGTCTAGCAGCAGCATAAGGCGTGCAAACAGAAAAGATTATAATACCTTGTACCTGGTACGTAATTTTAACAAAGAAAATTCTTAAAGACATAAAATGTATTGTAGCAGCATAAGGCCTGCAAACAGAAAAGATTGTAACAATCTGTACATTATTAAAGTTAAGTTTAGGTGGCCCCCTCAGAAACTTATTGAGGCCTTCTAGAAATATGGCCCTTTTTTTTTTTTTAAATTAAGGTGTTTGCTACTTTTCTTTGTAGCACGCCCTTTTCAATTTCTACCATATACATGGAGCTGTTGGTTATATCAGGAGGTGTTTCATTTATTGTAATATGTTTTTGTTTGTATTTATTTTATACTATATTATCTCTAGTAGGTATTTTTCTTTTGCAGTTATAGTTCAATATGGTTTTATTATCCAAAATATGATATTGTCTAAACTGGTATGTTTTTAATTCTCACTGGAGGGTTATTTAGTCAATCCATCTTTATCTGGGGAGAGTCTTTCGCCAGTGTAGACTACTGGCCCGCATCCTTATTTATTTACTTTTTATATGTTAGCTTTTGTTTTTGTAATAAAGTGTTTTATTAACTTTTGTATTTCTGATGGGGTCTTAGTGCCTATGAGATTTTCTACACTCATTTCTACCTTTGATTACTACAGTATGTCTTAATGTTTTGCCTCTGCTGGTCATATTTTTTGCAGTCCACTAGAAAGTGTCTAAACGTGTTTGGTTCATGACACTCTTCGCATGTGGGTCCCACAGTCATGAAATATCCAGTTCCAAGCTTGAGCCTCAGCAATTTTTTATTAATTGGTATTTTTAGTTCATCTTGTATTTGACATTTGTTGCATATGGCACTTACTGCGGTCCCTAGAAATATAGTACGGCCCAAGTTGAGATTTATCTAGAATACATACCACCCCAGAAGCCGCCCCTGCCACGATGGAATTATAAAAATAAAAAATACACAGAACTGACTTAAAAGTATGGCAAATATGTCAACACACGACACAAAAAAGTGGGAGAAATTATAGAAAAGTTCAATAGAGCTATACTGAAAGCTGCAAAAGTATCGGTTCCTCTAGGAGCTAGAAAGAGTTACTAACCGTACTGGTCAGAAGAACTAGAGAAACTTGAGGAAGAACTATCGATTGTCAGGAATAGTGCAGAGAATAAAACAAACTCTGGAAAGCAATATTCAACTGGAAAAAAAAAACCAACAGTAAAAAAAAGACCACGTACGAAGCACTAAGAAACAGCTAAAAAAACTGAAATTTTAAATCTAGACAAGAAGGGAACAAAATTATGGAAACTTGCAAAACACATAAAACAGTGAAGATACGAGAACACCCAGCATCACACTAGAAGAGAACGGAAAAATGATAGCAGGAAAGAGTGCTGCAAATGTGTTTGCGGAAAAATACAGCACAGTTAGCACAGCCAATATAGCAACTAGAAGGAATAAAGGTATGAAAACAAAAAGTTACAAAATTAAAGGAACAAATACCAAATGTAGCAGAGGAACACATGATGACTAAATTTACACTGCAAGAACTAGAACATGCCACATGTAGTATCTTATTCCTAATGAATGAAGGAATGTTAAAATAAAAAAGGTTGTTTTGTTGTAGATACTGCCATATGGGTCGAGGTGTTAGAGTCTTTCCTATACTAGGTCCAGCTTTAATAGGCGGTGTGCTCGCTGCCTATGCTTTCCTTAACTCAAAAACAAAGTCAGGAACCCATTCGCAGTTGAGTTGACTGGACAGTGATGCTACTATATCTCGAACTCGTAGCCCGGTAACCTCGCCGCAGAAGGCAAGTACTGTAAGCACTCAGTCAATCGGACGCTGAAAGAAAGGTGCAAACAAATATTTAAAATACAAGTATGCAATAACAACAATACATTCTTCAGACCATAGCTTACCCGGAAGCCAGATCGGGTAACTGATGAGTCTGACTTAAACCTGAATGTGAGCGAATTATTGGCCGGGACAGCGTATCCTAAGGTTCGGGAAAATGTCCAGTTGCCACAAATCTTGACACCTTTCACGCACAGCGAGTCGTAAACACACTCATCACCGAGCTCCAAATCGACATTTCTGGTCAGAAAAGATAAACGTAAGTATTTGGATGTGTTCATTAGATTTCATTCACAGCTAAGGTAGTACATTATGGAAGCTATAAGGAAAAAAAATTACTGTATATAAAAATCTGTTTTTAAAGTTCAGGATGAAAGTAATTGGTATTTCAGTCTATTTCATTCACTGCTCTGAATCAGAAGCTAATTTATTGCAAATGACAAGTAATATACAATCAGTATGACAAGAGAAATAAACGGAGTGTGAGAAGCAGAAGGAGAAGAGTGTTGGAGAGAAGAGTGTAGAAAGGAATGAAGAAGAAAAGGAGAGACCTTGAACGAATGACACCGGGTGGGAAGGTACTCAATGAGGAGGTGAAGTGTAATGAAGGAGTGAATGAATTAATAATTAATGTCATGATTAATTAATTATTGTTATAGTTTAACTTTATATGCAGTAAATCACTATGATATTAACAATGCGATGATAATTTTTGATATCTTAGCTATTGTAGGATATTTATAAAAACATAAAAGTAGTAGCGTAGCAGATTATTCTGCGTGGGAGTGAAGTGTTAGAGACGACACTTTACTAGATCTAACTTTATGAGATGGGGGTGACCAGATCCCTATTCTCTCTGTCTTTAAATTTTCTGAGTTAAGAGCAGATTAAGGTACACATTTACTTTCGTCCTGTTTTCTATTCCACAGTCAGTCAGTCTGTTACATTTCTGTTTGCGTGCGTGCGTGCGTGCGTGCGTGCGTGCGTGCGTGCGTGCGTGCGTGCGTGCGTGCGTGTGTGTGTGTGTGTGTGTGTGTGTGTGTGTGTGTGTGTGTGTGTGTGTGTGTGTGTGTGTGTGTGTGTGCGTGTGTGTGTGTGTGTGTGTGTGTGTGTGTGTGTGTGTGTGTGTGTGTGTGTGCGTGTGTGTGTGTGTGTGTGTGTGTGTGTGCGTGCGTGCGTGCGTGCGTGCGTGCGTGCGTGCGTGCGTGCGTGCGTGCGTGCGTGCGTGCGTGCGTGCGTGCGTGCGTGCGTGCGTGTGTGTGTGTGTGTGTGTGTGTGTGTGTGTGTGTGTGTGTGTGTGTGTGTGTGTGTGTGTGTGTGTGTGTGTGTGTGTGTGTGTGTGTGTGTGTGTGTGTGTGTGTGTGTGTGTGTGTGTGTGTGTGTGTGTGTGTGTGTGTGTGTAACTTTGCCCCGTATAGTTTCTATAGGCCTTGTAGGAATCAAATAAAGAACATGACTTTTATCCCTTCAGGCATATTGCAAGAGAGAACTTTTGTGCCTCACAACTTTATCATGTAAAATGATTCTCCAATCAAAACCACTGCTGCATAATCACATGAATTCTGTCGCACAGGTCTCTTGCAACGAAGGAGGAGAGAGGAGTTAGTAGCGGAGGAGGTCACATGCTCCATAAGGAACGAAATGGGAATTAATAATGATTTTCATTATCATCTGGGAGCCGCAGCGGGAGCCGCGCTGGTGTAATGGTTACCACACTGCGCTGGCGATCGGGTGATCCGTGTTCAAGCCCGGGCGAGGCCATTTGAAAGAGTGTCGTCGACCAGGGACTGGAATAACCTGTTGGGCTCCTGAGCCAACCCAGCTCTAATGGGTACCTTCCGAAGACGGCGAGTATCTGCCTGAATGGCGAGTGGACACCTGTCATTGTACAGGGAAAAAAGGAATACTCACGTAAAAATCAGGTTAGATATACTAACCAGAGATTCTCGCCTCGAGTAATAGCGGGCGTAAGTTTTTTTTTTTTAAATGTATCTTTTTTTTTTTTTTTTTTGGTCACTTCACCATGGAGCGTTGAGCCCCTACCGCCGATGGCTTACTTCAGGCAGCTTACACCAAAGAAAAAACATTATTCTTGCAGTGGTGATTGTCGATGTAATTTGTCTTACATGTTAGTTCCCTATTACGAGCTGTCTGGTGGAACAGTAGGCCTATTGTTTCTTAATAATTACATAATTCGTCAGAAATCCACGGGAACTACATGGGGCGATGATAATGTTGATGGTGGTGGTGGTGATGATGTTTTATAATGTACATACGTGAAGATTACATGGAACCAGTATGGTGAATCGTCTGTGATAAACCGTATCGTGCAATCTTGGTTGTTGGAGTAAGATGGATTCTCGGTGGTGTTGCTAGTGATCTCGACGTAAGTACCTGACTCAAGGTTACCGACGTAAAAAACGGAGTCATTAGATATACCACACTCTGCTGTCAGTTTCTGTGGAAATAAACATTGTCGTAAGATACACACTACTCGGTTGTTAATTTCTGTGGAAACATACGTTGTCGTGAGATATACAACACTGTGCTGTCAGTTTCTGTGGGCATATACGTTGTCGTAATTTATTCCACACTGTGCCTTTAGTTTCTGTGGAAATGTAAGTTGTCTTAAAATATTCTACCTTCCATCAATTGTGTCTATACCTTGTTGCTGAGTGGCGGCTTGATCGCCCTGACAACCCCCAGAGCTATACCACCGGGAGTTTTACTCCTGGTAGGCTCTACCAATTTGGGCAGGTCTGCGTGAGTAGGGGTCAGACTAAAGCTGGCAGCCTGGTCCGCCATGTTTGAGGTTTTAGCACATGGCCGATTCTCCTGTCTATGTAAAAAAATACACTCACAAAACGGAAACGGCAACAGATTAAAAAGCTTTGATTCGGGACGGACATACGAAGTCTGATATCGTACGACTGACAGTGATGAAAGCCGAAATGAAGCCATTGGTATGAAAACGGTTGCCCCGATCGCAAAGTATGAAACCAGAATTGCTGTAACGTAAAAACAATGGATGAGGCAGGAAAACTGAGGCAGATCACAACAGAAATGAGATACTACAGATTATGTATGAGTCTGTGAATAGGTGGGAAAGGATGGGCCAAAACAAAGATAATAAAAACAGCAACAGGAGAAACAGTGCTTTACTCTAGAAGAGAGGATGCACAGCACAGTGAAGGCTTGGCCATTGTCCTAAAGAAAGGAATAGAAAGGTCGCTACTGGAATTGAGACCCATCAAAAACAGATTGATAGGAGCACGACTGAGAGGGGAATACACCGGCACCACCATAGAGCAATGCTGTGCACCAGCGGATGACAGTGACGAAAAGGTCAACGACGAATTCTATCAACGGCTACAGAAGGAAATGGAAGCTGCACCAAGATGTGACCTTATCATTGTGATGGGAGACCTCGGTGCGAGGGTTGGAACGCGCGATACATACAATGTAGGCGGGGTGGGGAATTGCGGCAGCAGAGCGGGACACGAGAATGGTGATGAACTAATAAGCTTCTGCAGCATTTACATCTTGGTCATTGGGGAGTGGGGCGCCTTTTCCCCACACAAGGATATCCACAGATTAACATGAGATTCCACTGGTGGCCGGGATGGAAACCACATGGATCACATTGTGATCTATGGTAGATTGTGGTATTCATTTACAAAATGTGAAAGTACGAAGTGCAGATGTGGGAAACGATCACCTCTTAATAGTAGCAAGACTGAAGGTGAAACTCAGAACTGCTGGACGGACCAATTGTAACTAAACATAAAAGGTATGACATTATCACATGAAACTGCTCCCCCTCCCCACACCCCACCCCACCCCACCCCACCTCCACCCCCCTCCCCCCCCACCTTTTGCCAGAAACGCTTATGTGGTTGATATAAAGAGACGATATCGAATTGCCAAGAATCAGGAAGAGACAGCGACCCATGATGTTGACCAGATATTTAACACTATTTCAACAATATATAAGGAAAGCAGCAAAACAAGTTTGGGATTCCAGGAGAGGAAGAGGGCAGATTGGATAACACTAGGAGCATTAAACACCATAGCGATGAGAAGGGAAACGAAAAGAAAGGGGATAGAAGCAAGGTCCCCAAGGTCAGGGGAAATATATAGCCACCAGTACAGTCAGCAGGACAAGAAGCTACAGTCAACTGGACAAGGAGGTACAGTCAGCTCGACAAGAAGGTACAGTCAGCTGAACAAGGGGGTACTGTCAGCTGGACAAGGAGGTCAAACGTTAGACCCGTGTCAATGAAAGGAAATTCCTACACGATCTTGTCAGACAGGCAGAAGAGACGGTGCTGAGAAATAAACAAAGCACAGTCTATAAAATTACTATAACCATCAGCGGAAAACGGAGTGCAGGCAATATTACGTTAGTAAGAGATATGCAAAGAAATCTCATCGCCATAGCTCAGGGGCAGGAAACAAAGGTAGAGCACTTCAGAGAAACACTGAATAAAGAACCACAAGAGACGGAGCTGAATGTTCCTGAGGCTGAAAATAATCTAGACGCAAATACAGACATTCCACGAAGAGAAGAAATCATCACAGCTATCAAAAGGTTAAAGAATGGAAAACCTCCTGGTCCTGATAATTTAAATGCTGAGTCGTTCAAGGCAGATCCTCAACTAGAAGCAGAACTTTTACAACCCCTATTTGCACAAGTCTGGAAAACAGAAACAACACCAACAGAGTGGTGTAAAGGAATAATTGTCAAATTGCCCAAGAAGGGTAACCTTGCAGACTAAAATAACTGGACAGGAATTACTCTCCCCTCAGTTCCCAGTAAAATACAAGACAGGATAATTATCCAGATAATTTCAAAAGCAGTAGACCATAAACTGAGAAAAGAACAAGCAGGATTCAGAAAGAACAGACGATGTGCAGATCATATATTCACCTTCAGGAACATTACAGAGCACTCGGAATGGCAGAGACAACTATACATCAACTTTGTTGATTTTGAAAAGGCTTTTGACAGTATACACAGGGACAGCCTGTGGAAAATACTGAGGGCTTATGGAATTCCCAGCTGCATTGTTTCCATCATGAAAAGCCTCTATGCCAACTTTACATGCAGTGTTGGGTTGAGCAATCTAACTTTTGAGGTGAAGACAGGAGTACGACAGGGATGCCCTTTATCAACAATTTTATTTTTGACCGTCATAGACTGAGTGATGCGCCAGAAAACAGAGGGTAGTCCTAGAGAAATAAGATGGACAACGTTTTCTGCACTAGAAGATCTGGAATATGCTAATCACATTGCACTATTCGCACACTCACATCAACACATCCAAGAGAAACAGATAGACTGAATAAGTGTAACCAGCAGGTGAATCTGAACATTAATCTGAAGAAACCAGAGGTCATGACACTCAATGTTGGCAGTCCTGAGCCCATAACAATATGGAACCAGAAGCTGGAACCCATGGACACACTTACATACCAAGGATACACAGTAACTCCAGACGGCGGAACAAGCAAAGACATCAAGAATAGAATGAATAAAGCAAGAACAGCCTTTGCTAGTATCAACAACATGTGGAAGTCTTCCCAGCACAGCACAAATTCCAAATTAAGATTATATGAGAGCTGTGTACTTTCTGTGCTTCTCTGTGGTGTGGAATGCTGGAGAGTAACAGAGAAGAAAATGTCGAAATTGACCCCCTTCCAGACAATCTGCCTTAGAAAAATTCTCCGAATCTTTTGACCGAAAACTATCACTAACCAAGAACTACTTACTCGGAGTAACCAAGAGGACATGCACATCATCATAGCTGGCAGACGCTGGAGTTGGGTTGGCCACGTCCTCAGAAGAGACCCCGATGTTCACAAGAACAGCTATGCTATAGACCCCCAAAGGAAAGCGAAAGAGAGGTCGACCGAAAACAACTTGGCTAAGAACTGTGGAGGCCGAGATGCAAAGAATGAACCAGAGCTGGGGCACTGTACGAAAGATGGCCGCCGACCGAACAAAGTTGAAGCAATTTGTTGCTGCCCTACAGGACGCCACCGGGCGAGATGGCCACTGACTGCTTTGACAGTCGGTGGCTAAGGATCAAAGAAAAAGAAGATACACACACACACACATATATATATATATATATATATATATAATCACAGTGGATTATTTCTTACCTGTTCTACATAATTACTTGTGGTATAGTCACTGTTGTCATCTGTAAAATAATCGTAGTTGGTTGTGCTATATTCTGGAGTGACATAATCGTAATCAGTTGTACCATATTCCGGAGTGGATTCGAAATCGCCTTCAGTTGTTTCATAAACATATTCTGGTGTACTTGCTGGCTCATACTGAAACAAAGTTTACAGTGAAATTAAAGATTACCAGGTGACAATATTTAAAACAAGCAGCTTCGCTGACTTGATATTAATAAACATGGCCAGGAGACAGGCAATCCTTTTAGCGAGATAGAACAACAGGTTAAAGAAAAACGCACACACAATTGCAGATTTTCATTTACCTTGCATACTATAAATAACCAGGAGGGATAATGCCATAAACGGATGACGGCAATTGAATATATGATCTAAAGTTATATTCACTAGATATCCTAATCTGTTGACCACATCAGGAACATTATTTATAGTTCATGTGTTCCTCCTTTTTTATATTCTTCATCATTTTCCCCGTGTCTTCCAGGTTTGCTCATACCCTCTATCGCTCTCTCTCTCTCTCTCTCTCTCTCTCTCTCTCTCTCTCTCTCTCTCTCTCTCTGTCTGTCTCTCTCTCTCTCTCCTGTCACAGAATGCTCCAACATATCTGTGGCCAATGTTCAAATACAGTGAAAGACGCAGTCAACGCCTTAACAAAATACAAGTGCCCAAGCCTAGGCTTGACTTATTCAAGAAAAGCTTAGCTTACTCTGCTGCTCATCTCTGGAACTATCTTCCACATTATCTGAAAGATAACAACCTCAGTCCCTATTCATACAATCGTAAACTTTTCGATTACTTTATGAGTTCTGATTATCTGCCCCCCTAAAGTGATTATTTTTCCGAACAAATGATATAATATCGAATGTAGGTTTAATGATGATGATAGTGTTTTTCAACATATTTTGTTTCATGGTAATACTTAGTTTGTATTTTTCAACATACTTTATTTCATGTTTATAATTAGGTACTGTGAATGTGAGTATGCTATTATTTTACCTTTATAACGTTGAATTCCTTGAATTGATGGGTAAAATGTATGTGAGAATAAATGAAATCAGTATAAAAGACGAGAGAAAGGAAGGGCAGAATGTCAGATGGGCCTGCGTGCCCAATTCTCAACCCTTTGAAAATAAAGTTCGTTCGTTCGTTCGTTCGTTCATTCTATCTATCTATCTATGTAATCTATGTATTAATGTTTATTTTTATTTTTATTTATTTTATTTTTACATTCATTATTATTATTATTCTTTTTTAATGTTAAAAACGTACTTTAATTATGATGATTATTGCAAATGTAACATTACTTTTATAATGATAAATGCCTTAATTATGCTTATAGTAAATGTGAGGATGAAAGGATATAGTATATATGATGAGAGAGAGAGGAAGGGCAGAATGTCAGACGGGCCTGCGTGCCCAATTCTTAACTCTTTGAAAATAAAGTTCGTTCGTTCGTTCGTTCTATATATATATATATAGCTTTGAATATATCACTTGGTTGCGGTACATCTCAGCAACCATTATTATCTTAGCAACCAGGACCAACCCTCTACGGTTAATTCACGGATTAACCCAATGACAGCTATACTTCTTACCTCCTGCATATCTGCTCGAATTATGTTCTCCGTTGTACCTCTCACGACTACAAACAACCTCAATCATGCAATCCGCCATACCTCTCACCTCCAGCGCATCTGCTCCAATCATGTCCTCCATCATACCTCCCACTCTTAGCACAGCCACTCCAAACATGTGCTCCATTGTCCTTCCCACCTCCGGCATGTCTATGGCAATCATGTCCTCAACTATACTTTTCACCTCTATACATCTATTTCAATCATGTTCTCTACTATACCTCTCATCATGGAAATTATTTCTTCTTTTTTTTTTGGGGGGGGGGGGGCTGGACGGGGGGGAGGAGAGAGAGAGAGAGAGAGAGAGAGAGAGAGAGAGAGAGAGAGAGAGAGAGAGGGGGGGTGGAGGAAATCACTTTAAAAAAAAATATGAACCAAGGGAAACAATACAATTAATGTCTAACTTTCATTACAAAAAAGAACCTGTATTCCATGTTTCTGTAAAGGGGGTTGGGGTCGGGAGGGGGGGGGGGAGAAACAGACGTTCATATATATATATATATATATATGCACACATAATATGTGTTTTTGTGTATGAGTGTGTGTTTTTAAGTATAAAATGTGTCAACTAAAACGAATGCATTTTATGGTCAATAGTAATCGAGGAATTAATCGCAACATTTCTATATTATTTTATCACTATTGTTGTTATAATTAAGTTAATCTAGCTCATTTACATTTGCTCTGAATTTTTCCTCACTTTTACTTCTCTCTTCTTTTCATTTCTCAGTTCTATTGTATGACACCTTCTCTGCTCATCTACTTACTTCCCATCTTGACTGACATTTTTACTTTACGAGTGCGCGCGGGTCGCTAATGATGCCAATTATACATCACAAAGTCTCTGCTGGTATTAATCTTTATTTTTCAGTATTGAATATTATCAAATCATTTTTAATTACTTTGAATGGTTTATTTATAACTAAAGTCTAGTTAAAGTTACTTTTTATTGCTGTATTTCTTAGCTTCTTTTGACGCTGTCACACATTCCTCTGTAGTCCACTTCTATAGTATTATTGTGCTTTCTGTCCATATGGAGGCACTTTTGACGTTTCAGGGACGTTGGTGTGTTTTTAAATTGTCAATGTTATAACGTAATAATAATAATAATAAATTCTTTAAGCACCAAACACGGCGCATAAGGCAGAAACCAGTGCTCTCCAGGTTGTACGTTGTGACGCCACTCCTCTTAGCTCTTGCACATTGTTTAATCCCAACGTTCTTCCTTCTCTTATTATTGTTCTTCTGAGTGTTTCTTTTGGTCTTCCTTTTTTTTTCCTCTTACCCTCAGGAACCCAAGTGAGTGCCTGCAATGGTATTCTGTTGTTTTGCATTCGTAGGACATGACCGATATATGACCATCGTCTTTTCCTTATATAGTTGGAGACATATTTCTGCCTAGAGTCTTCTCTTATTTGTCGATTAGTCTTGAATTCTTTCCAACTGATGTTCATGAGTTTTCTAAGACATTTGTTCTCGAATGTATTCAGCTTGTTCTCCAATGATTTTGTTATTTTCCAACTCTCACAGCCGTACGTTAACACTGAGATAACATTTGAATTAAACAGACGAAGCTTGGTATGTATATTCAATGATCGTAATTTCCAAATGTTAGATAATCTATTGAAGGCGCTAGCTGCCAAAGCAATTCTAGTATGAATTTCTCTTGTTGTGTCACCATCCTGAGTCATTTTACTGCCTAAATAATTGAAACTTTCAACTTTCTGTAGTTTTCCCCCCGTTCAGGATGATATTAAAGGTCTCATTAGAAAAGTTCATAACTTTAGTTTTAGAGGCATTTATTTGGAGACCTATTTTAACCGAAAGATGACACAAATTATTTACTGCTTCTTGGGATTGTCTGGGTGTTGAACTTAAGAATGCTAAATCATCTGCAAAATCTAGGTCCCCCAGGAATTTTCCATTTGTCCATTTTATACCTAATTGTTCATTGTGGGTATAGTTTCTCATAACCCAATCAATAGCTATTCCAAAAAGTAGTGGTGACATAATACAGCCTTGTTTCACCCCTGTTTCTACTGTAAACCATTCTGTATTCCCTTTATTTGTTCTAACACAACATCTTGCATTGTCATATAGCGCTTTGATTATATTCACATATTTTGTTGGAAAACCATAGATTGTAAGTATCTTCCACAATGATGGGCGGTGTAGACTATCAAAGGCTTTTTGAAAATCCACGAAGGTGATAATAAGTGGCGATTGCATTTCCACTGATTCTTCTATAATTGTTCTTAGTGTGAATATTCGATCAATACATGATCGTTTCGGCCTGAAACCCGCTTGTTCTTCTCTGATCTTTTCGTCAGCATGCAATTTCAGTCTTTCTAACACCATGCAACATAATAATTTTCCAGGTACTGATAATAGAGATATACCACGCCAGTTATTACAGTCTGATAGATCACCTTTCTTCAGTAACTTTACAATAATACTGTCTTTCCATTGTTGTGGTGGTTGTTCTTCTCTCCATACTTCATTTATAATATCTAAAATTCTCAAGAGGTTGTTGTCATTAACTGATATAATCATTTCGCTTGAAATTTCGTCAACTCCAGCAGCTTTAAAAATTTTTAATCTTTTAACGGCTTGTTTGATCTCGTCCAGCGTGAATTCATCGCAAGTTATTGGCAAGGTGGTTGTGGGTGTTTCATTATTAAAATCAGGTGTTACTGTTGGTGGTGGTCTGTTTAGCACCTCCATGAAGTGCTCAGCCCATCTCTTCATTTGTTCTTTTTCTGTTGGTATTGGATTCCCTAATTTATCTTTAACAGGTGTTTCCATATCAGTAGGCTGGTGACATAGTTGTTTTGTAATTTGATAAAGGCACCTACTATTACCAGTTCTTGCAGCATTTTCACGTAATACTGTCCTGCAAAACTTAAATGTTTATCATACAGTTTTATTTCGGTTACCTCCCTTAGTCTTTATAGTCTCTGCGTAGAAACGGTTTTCAAAATCCATAACTAACACATAACTAATTATCAAGACCTAAAGGTATTTTATATTTGGACATGCGCCCTAATATAACCAGCTAGGCTGAACGGCGCGCGCCTCAACAAAACGAGGCAACATTTTATTTAAAAAAAAAAAAAGGTTTTCAAAACCCAACACTGAGAATATAACGATGGTTTTCGTAGTGCACGCGCAAATATAACTATTGTACAGCACTTATAAACAACTTAGACGTAAACATTTCCAGACAACGCTGTGTAGTTCCCGGAGGTCTCTGACAAGATAAAGAACATGACTTCTGCTCCATCAGGCAGGTTGTGAAAGCGAGTAATATTTAGTTGTGCAAGAGGCTAGCAACGGCAACAAGCTGCTACAAAAACCACTGCTGAAAATGTACATGACTTCTTCGGTGCAGGCTTTTCTGCAAGGGGATCAGCATGCAGTGGTGGCCCACGCTCCATAAGAAGCGAAGACGAAAATGAAAGTGAATGAATAACCGAAAGATATGGTAAACATAAAATGACACATACAACGTGAAAGAATGTACAGAGCACACATAAAAGCTTCAAATATGCTCTAGGAGAAGGGTTCTTAACCTGTGGGGTTCACCTCCCAAAGGGAAATGTAGATGGGATTCAATGGATGTATGTGGTTATCGCATTTGCTTTCTCACTGAATAAAATTCTAAAACTTATAATCAAAGTACAGTATGTGGTTTTCTTTGTATGTATGTTAGTATGAAAGAAAACGCAGCTTTGCGTGACTTTTCGATGACATGTGTACGTGAAGTATTGACTAGAAATAAAAATCCTTATAAACATCTTAATTATGGCTTGATTGATTCATTGATTAAATTAGGGAAGAGCGGATGTGTGATCATGACGTTCACTCTCACGGGTGTAAGGTAAAACCTGTAAAAGATCCCGTTACATGCCCATTTAGACATATTGGGAATATAGGGTTAGGCCCATATTTTCTTGACCATCAGCACACTAGGGGTGATGTGGTCAGCATCACGCCGGCCACCTTAACCTTCTCAGAGTTGCTCTGGTACCAATTCATTTACGGGTGTAAGACGGCAACAAAGGGTTAAGATTTTCTACTTCTAGAACCTGCCGTACAGTTTGCCACAGGCACATTAATACTTTGACTTCCACAAAGTGAAAGATAAAGCATAGCGATATGTGTATAACGTCGAAAACAATATAGAATGAGAATTACACATTACAAAGAATATACAGAAAGAGAGAAGATATATTTGAAAATCACAGAGAATAAGAAGTAAACATTAGAACGATCATATCGAATGAGAATTAAATATTATAAAGAACAATACATGAAAAGTAAGCATTAAGAAAGAACATATACAATGTGAACTAAACTTTAGGCTATAAAAGAGAAGTAAACATTTAAAAGAATATATACAGAGATAATTAAACATTAGAAAAAAAAAACACATGGACCATGAGCTAATTATTATGGATGAAATAAATTGTTGATGAGTGACTGTGTAAAAGCAGACGATAAGCCAGTATTAAAGACTGGGATAAATGGGAAAAATCCTGAAACAAGTTCTCATATCTTGGTCAGAAAATACCAGGTAGGCCCGCCCCCCCCCCCCCCCCCCCCCCCCCCCCCCCCCCCCCCCCCTTAGAGTGTAAAGGGGATTAAAGGGCTGAAACACTTGATCGATGGGGGGAATTTCTTCTGATGATCAGATTGCCTCCTATTGTATCGCTCTGTATAGAATTTCCTATCAGAAAATTGCAGGTGTGAAACAGAAATCAATAAGAGAATAGAAGCACCCAAAGCTACATTCAACAAAAGACAAATAGTGACATCTAAACATTTAGCTCACCAATTAAAACGGAGAATCACCACATGTCATATCAATTTATTTATTGCTGGATGGTGCAGAAACATAGACAATGATCAAGCAGTTATAATAAATAATTGAGGCTCTCTAGATGTAGATATAAAGAAGAATGGGGCGCATCTCATGGAAACAAAAGAGCACCTAGAAAAGCTGGTAATAGCAGAGAATTAATGAAGAAGATCACGGTTAGACAGCTAAAATATTTTTGGCAATAAAAATAGACATAACACCTTAAAGAAGATCATAAAGGAAAGAAAAGTTGAAATCAAACGTGCAAGAGAAAGACAGCGCTGTAAGCGGGAAGATAACATCAAAAGATGGATATGAAAGAGGCTATCGGAGTGCACCATCAAGACAAAAGACAGACGACCTTGGAGATCCATTGAAACTGACCTTTGTTGTGAAGATGTCAAATGATAATGATGATAGTGGTTTTGATAATGATACTGATGATGATGTTCATGATGATAATGATCATGATGATGACGATGATGATGATCTGCAAAAGCTTACCTGTGGAGTTACAGTGAAGGCATCAACGAGCAGCAGAAAGCCGAACAGAACTGGCACAATCCTCAGAGCAAACATGGCGAATTCAGAATACGGTGTCTTGAACTATTAGACGCTATGACAGCTTTCACTGCCCGACTGATGCGATGTGAGCAGTTTGCGGTGCTTATATTAGATTTTGATGTAACATAATAGTTTACAAACAGTAAAAGAATCGTTCATAAAAAGAAAATGTGACACCACGAACGTGACAAAATGTGCACGTAGTTACACAAACATCAGAGAGCTGAGTTACATCAGATGGACAGATGCATCGAACAACACGTGTACGATCAGCTATTAAAGTAATTATAACAGGGAATTAATACAGATATTTGTTCTGTAGATGGTGTAGAATTTTATTTACATTTGGTCGGCGTAAACACAGCTAGACCAGGTGTGCGATTTCTGCTTTACCTGGGCCACCTCACCTAGACATCTGCCATTTTATGTTACTAAGACGTACTATCACCTGCTTTGTCTCCCCGTATCTCTTTCTATCCCAGTCATTTCTTTTGCATCAGTATTTTTGTTTCTGTTAACAACTCCGTTTAGTCCTGACCCAAGCCCGGCTGAAAAAGATGGAGGGTAGCATGCAAAGAGGCCGTAATGAGGCAGCCACTCCACCTTGCATAGGCCCAACAGGCCAATCTCCTGTTTGCCTTAAAATCCGATTACAAGTAACGATTACAATTAATGCATGAGAGAAAACCGGACTAATCTTAAAGGCGACGAACTGGCACTGAATACGATTTATGATGACAATCTCTGAAGGACCGAGGGTCTCTGAAGGACAGAGGACTACATTGGAACCAGGTCAGGATGAAGAAAGCTGATTAGATAGTATGGCGCTCTCTCTTCCAAACCTCTACACCTCACGGTAGAAGAGGAACGACGAAATAAGTTTTAATTAATAAAAAATACCTGTTCAATCCTTCTTCTTCTTTGATCCTTAGCCGCCGACCGTCAAAGCAGTCAGTGGCCATCACGCCTAGTGGCGTCTTGTAGGGCAACAACAAATTGATTCCACTTTGCTCGGTCGGTGGCCATCCTTCTTACAGTGCCCCAACTCTTGTTCATTCTTTGCATATCAGCCTCCACAGTCCTCCGCCAGGTTGTTTTTAGTCGGCCTCTCTTTCGTTTTCCTTCAGGGGTCCAAAGCATAGCTGTTCTTGTGATGGCATCGGGGTCTCTTCTGAGGACATGGCCAATACAGCTCCAGCGTCTGCCAGCTATGATGGTGTGCATGTCCTCTTGCTTGCTCCGAGTAAGCAGATCTTGGTTGGTGATGGTATTCGGCCAAAAGATTCGTTGAATTTTTCTTAGGCATGTTGTGTGAAAAGAGGACAATTTCGACATTTCCTTCTCTTTAACTCTCCAGCATTCCGCACCATAGAGAAGCACAGAAAGCACACAGCTCTGATATAATCTTAATTTTATGCTTGTGCTGTATTACGAGGACTTCCAGATGTTGTTTAGGCTTAAAAAGGCTGTTCTTGCCTTATTCATTCTGATGTTGATGACTTTGCCTGCCCCGCTGTCTGGTGTTACTATGCATCCTAGGTATGTGAAGGTGTCTGTCTGTACCAGTTGCTGATTCCTTATTGATATGGGCTCAGGGTTGCTCAAATTGAGCGTCATGACCTCTGACTTCTTTAAATTGATGTTCACGCCCACCTGCTGGCTAAACTTATTAAGTCTATCCGTTTTTTCCTGGATGTGTTGCTGTGAATGTGCTAGTAGTGCAATGTCATCTGCATATTCCAGATCTTCCAATGTAGAAAATGTAGTCCATCTGATTCTTCTTGGACTGCACTCTGTTGTCTGGCGCATGACTTAATCTATGACTGTTAAAAATAGAGTGGTTGATAAGGGGCATCCCTGTCGTACTCCTGTCTTCACCTCAAAGGTTATGTTGCTCTGCCCAAAACTACACGTAAAGTTGGCATAGAAGCTTTGTATGATTGACACTATGCAGCTTGGAATTCCATAAGCCCTCAGTATTTTCCATAAACTGTCCCTATGTATGCTGTCGAAAGCCTTTTCAAAATCAACGAAATTAATGTACAGCTGTCTTTGCCATTCTAAGCATTGCTCTATAATGTTCCTGAGAGTGAATATATGATATACACATCTTCTGTTCTTTCTAAATCTTGCTTGTTCTTTCCTCAGTTTGTGGTCAACTGCTTTTGAAATTCTCTGTATAATTATCCTGCCTAATATTTTACTGGGAACTGAGAGAAGAATGATTCCTCTCCAATTATTGCAGTCTGCAAGATCTCCCTTCTTGGGCAATTTGACAATTATTCCTTTGTTCCACTCTGATGGGGTTGTCCCCGGTTTCCAGACTTGTGCAAATAGGGGTTCTAATAGTTCTGCTGCTAGCTCACGGTCTGTCTTAAATATTTCTGCATTTAAGTTATCATGGCCAGGAGCTTTTCAGTTCTTTAACCCTTTGATTGCTGTGATGATTTCTTCTTTCCGTGGAATATCTGTATTAACATCTAGATCGTTTTCTGTTCAATCCTTGATAGGTTATAATTAGGATATATAGTGTGGTTTATTCGAGATAATAATTCAGATTTTTTATATCAAAATATGTGTAACCGTCAAAAGGACTAGTTACGGCACCAATTAGAGGTGTGATGTAACCGCGGTATGGGCTGGTTATACTTTACGTGTGTTCTTTTTTCACTAGGTGGCAGATGGCAGGCCTAGTGATTTATTTCAAGTTTTTACAGTCTCTGTTGTTTATCTTCCAAGTTAGTGCTATTGCGTATAAGTACTGGCCATCTCCGCCAGAGTTGGTGATTCTTGGATGAACTACTTTTTCCTCCTTTATTTCAACCCTTGACTTGTATTCTTCCTTCTCTGTTGTTAATATAGTGATTGATCGTATAGTGGAATTTATAATGATTAATTGACCTGGCCTACATACAACAACCCTCAAAGATGGACTCAAACATATGTTTTATCTCTTGCAAAAACATTTATTTACATGTAATATTCTTCAATAACGCAGGTAATTCTTCATAGAGCTCACATACAGTTATATCATAGTTGCTTCATACATAAACTCTTCATCGCGTGTATATATATTTAATTTCCCTTTGCTCTTCTATCATCTCCATTTACTTGTTTAGTCTCTTCAAACTCTATCTCAGTTTGCTTAATATGCCTTAATACTCCTGATCAGCACTTCCAACTCATTGTCTTGTGCTTTTATTCCTCCTGACCAAACTTGGTCAGCCCTGCCTCTATTTCCGTTCCTGAAAAGCATACTATAATACTTATGCATGTAACAAGTCTTCTATACTCCATACTTACATGCGAGAGCATGCAGGTAATTCTTAAAGAAGTCGACTCTCCCAGTCGCTTACTTGTCGTAACTAATCCTGTAGACGACTCATTGGTTTACTCTCTGTGAACTCTCTCTGATAGAAATATGGTTTTCCTCTTGGAATTCATTCTTACCATCTATTCGTATATAACAATACCAAGCTTGACCATCAATGTATCATTCTAATACTTCTCTTTTCTAGGTTGCTTAGTCAACAAAGTTCTCATGACCGTGCCATTTATTTGACATGTCGACTTGGGATTTCAGATTTACTTCTCCTGCAATTTTCATCAATATAAATGATAAGTTCAAAACCTTACTTACAGGCAATTCCCTGAATCTCTCCCGAAATACACTCACTACTACAAATATAAGAACTTTCTTAATCATCTTTTACTTTGTCTGTACGAAACGCTGCAATGGGTACCTCCGAAATCGGAGAGTATTTGCCTGAATGGCGAGGGACATTTGTCTCTGTACAAGAAATAAAGGGATACTCACGTAAAATCAATGTCAGGTTAGACATAAATGATAACCTGAGATTTCGCCTCGAGTATTAGCGGGCGAAAAAAAAAAAAAAGAAAAAAAAAAAAAAAACAAAAAAAAAAACAAAAGCTTATGCATTATCTGTATAACATCTGAACTTATCTGTACAACCACAGAATCTGTTAACACTGGTGACAACCGCCAGAAGCAATTCTTGCTTCTTCACCTTCAGAAACCCGACTGCCCTTTAGAAACCCGACTGCCTTTCTGACCTCTAGTCATTGTTCTCTGTCGCTACCTCCGATTCGTTCCCTAATCTGTTTTCCAACTCAAACTATTGGTTGAGCTTTATTTACTACTCACCAGAAAAATACTCACGTTTTACTAACACAAGCGAAGTTAGTGAACCGTTGTCTGTTGTTTTTAATCCTCGCTCTATTTACTTGCTCGTGAACTGTTTTAAACGTTCACCCAACCTTGGCAATGTATTTATAATGCATTGGCAAACCGTACGGTGACATACTTTAAGCGTTCATATAACCTTGCCAGATGCATGAACAATGCTTGGGCAAACCCTACGGTGACATACATTCCGGGGCCGTACAAATGTATCCCGTAGGGAGACATTTGCGTTCTATCAACTACTATCTAGTCTTCACTTAGCATACCATCATATCTGCTCCTGTATATATACATTTATAAACTATGAATCATAATATGAAAAGTCCAAACAAACTAAGATCCTAAGTGTAAAGTTATCTCATTACAATTACTAAGTCTTGAATTGAGGTATATCATCAATATTCGACCTCATATAATATAACCAAATAATAAACAATAATTCCACCCGTGCAATATTTAAATATGTACATTTTGTCGACATAGTAACTGTCTCTGGAAGCAGAGATTTGTCAGTACTCTCTATGTCCATAGTATCTGCCATCAATGTCGTCGCTGCATTGTAACGGACAGATAAGCGGAATTAACCTAATTAATAAAGGGAAGCATACATAAGTAAATGTCCTACGGCGATAGTAAAAGACATGTGTCGCTAAGTCAGAATTTGATGTGCTCGACTGATGTTAGCCTCGGATGCACCAGTCAAATCGTCAACTCTGTCTAAAACTATAGACGCGTGTCCAAGTAACTGTCCTGGGGCGATAGTGAAAGATATGTGTCACTATTCAGGTCAGAATTTGATGTGCTCGAATGATGTTAGCCTTGGATGCACCAGTCAAATCGTCAACTTTGTCTGAAACTATTTACGCTATACCCATGTATCAGACTTCACAAAATACCAAACATCATTGTGCTTGAAATTAATGTCAACGTGACTATGTAAGTGTCATCACTATCATCTCTCAAGTAGGTAGTGCCTAAAATATCAATACTGCAACCATGTCGTATCCCTGGTGTTGCTATATAACCAGTGCCATGGTAAGTGGGAATGTTCATTATCAGTGCATTATGTGCACTCTTTGTTACATGTGTATGGGTAAGAGAGTTTCTTACTCTGTTATGGCTTGGCTGGATCTGTATCATATCTCTTCTATTTTTTCATTTTCCTCTTTTTCCAATTGAAATGTGCATATACCTGAAATTCATACATTACACAAATCAATATGCATATAACTCTATCTATAGTAATTAACAATCTTGATCCTCTGGTGTGCTGAATCTTGAACCTTGGGAAGAACAGTACCATTCTTCATGAATTTATATGAAATTAGTCTGCATTGTCACAACTTTGTGTTTCTCTATAGTCTGTTTATTTCTGTCTCTCGTGTTTTTTCTTCAAAGTTCTATACTCTCGTGCTTTGAAAGGTTAGTGAGTAATGTGAGTGTCTAAGTGTGCACAGGAATATAAATATCACTAACTTAACCACACAGAAACTTAATTAAGTGACTTAGTTGTAGGTACTATGTCGGTTAGAGTAACTATAAGCACTATTGCTGCGTGAGTGCTGCGAATTAGTACTATTGCTGGGTGAGTACTTTACGGTGATTACACTAATTTCGAGATTTCTTTTACAAGCTCTAATAGCGTAATTTCTCTACTGGAGAGACGACTGTCGTACTGTGACGAAGTTGGTATCGACTGTGCTGTGTTTATAGTCGCTCTGCAGGAGGTAGGGGGCGAACGAATATGTGTACGTTGTTGTAAACCTGGAACCGGTTTATGATCTTGGCGATGATTTCTTTTAAATCTGGCTCGTACATGTTCTTGCGGTAAGCGTAACAACTTCGCACTTGGTGGTGAATCTGGTGATGAAGGATGATAAGGGCGCTTGGTGGTTATACGTATGTTCGTGTTGGTAGTATCATCCATGCAATCGATGTCGCTTTCTTCTCGTACTGTTATGTCAAGTTCTGATTCATCAGGTGCCAAAGGCGTATCGATAATATTCTTGGCTCTGTGTGTGTCATCATAAGGTTGCGATGTTTTAACGTTTATATGCTCTGCTGTAGGGCTCTGACCATGATGGGTTACGTTGCTTCTCGTTGCTTGTAAAGGTCTTTCATCATCGCTATCCCAGCTGGAGTGTGTAGACTGGTGTTGACTTGAAGCTGGCGGTTGTAATCGTCGACTGGTATGTTCTTCTGTAGGGCTCCGACTATGGGGGGTTATGTTGTTTCTCATTGTTGTTTGCAACTGGAATGTGAAGGCTGGTGTTGACATGAAGCCGACGATTGTAATCGCTGACTACCATAATATGTTTGACTTGTTATAGACGGTTGGGGTTCATTGTCATGCGGTGATACTGGTGTGCTGCTATCTCTATCATGTAAACGATTGTCTCGAAATATCAATCTCTCTCTTAGTTGTGCTGGCGGAATATCATCTTCGTCTTCTGAGTTGTCTCTACAGCGAGTCAAACGATGTATAGCATCTTGTAATTGATCTGGAGTGTTACTTTGTTTTGCATTAGTATCAAGCTCACCATCTGTGTCGCGTTCGCTGTGTGAGGTCCTTGCGGACTCTGTAGAATTATAGTGAATCAACGTGGCTTTTCGTACTGGTCTGCCATTTGGTAACGCTGGTGGTGCTGTGGGGCGATGATTATCTTTCTTCATTTGTGCTGTATGTGCTTTGGTGACCATGTTCTTCTCTTCATTAACACATTAACTACCGCAAGCCGCTGTCAGCGGCTCACAAAATAATCACATTTGGACCGCAAGCCACTCAGAGCACCAATCTAATTTTAGTAAAAAAAAGGAACCCGTTACACGCCCATTAAGGCATTTTGGGAATATGGTGTTAGGCCCATATTTTCTTGACCGTCGGCACACGAGGGGTGATGTGGTCGGCATCACGCCGGCCGCCTTAACCTTCCCAGAAGTTGCTCTGGTACCCATTTGGGGCTGGGTCGACCCAGGAGCCGTGTGTGGCCTAAAAAATTCCCGCTCATCTGGGGATCGAACCATAGACCACTGCGCTAGGAAGCCAGTGCACTAACCACTATGCTACCGCGGCTCCTAATTTTAGTAATAAAACGAATGAAAACTGTACTGAAATACTCTCTGATCTGGTTCGAGATTTTAAGTTGCCACCGGAAAACAAATTCCCAAAGCATGGTTGTTGTAGAACACTGGAAAAAATGATATTATGTTCATATTTTTCAGCGCTTTGGGTTAGTTACCAAATCGTGAAAAGCTGTTTATCGTGTCAACTAGTGATAGGACTACATAAAATGCGTGTACATCTCGTCTAACGGCTGAATTGGATAGAAACGTATTTCACCAATTGACTGTTAGATCTAGCGACGAGGACAAGAGTGAAAACGGTGTGCACATTGATTGAAATTGTGATTTTGATAGAGATGGGGTGCAAGCAGTTATAATTGTGAAAATATTGCAAGTCCTCGGCCATCGGAGGGCCGATAATTAGCAGTAACTTGTATTAGAGTTACAACCGTAGGTTATTGTAATAGTACATTCATTTATCTTTAAAATGACGTGTAATTCATAAAAATCTGTAAACAATTACGAAAACTACGGCTTTCTTTGTGCAAACACCTACAGGATGAAAATAGGAAAAAAATTTAATTCGGCCACAGTGTGTTTTTCAATTCGGTAGTTAATGTGTTAAATAATATATAATTTATGGGTGTTGTCTGTTCAAGTACTTTATATCCGTCGAGCCATCGTGCATCAAATTTGTTATCTCGAACATTCTTCTTGTAATAGACTTTATCACCAACTTGAAATTGTTCTAATTTAACTCTTTTATCGTGCTGTTTCTGCCATTTCTTTAAAGCTTTCTGGGAGTTTCGATTAGCTATCTGGTGTGCTCTATGCTTTTCTCGTAGTATTATTTCGATGGGATCTTCGCCTAGATACTTCCTCTGAGGTTGCAGGAGATTATCTAATGTAAAGTAGGTTCACGTTCATATAACATGTAGAATAAAGATAGTCCTGTCGTCTCATTTATGTTTACTCGTATCGCTTCAAGGGCTTGATATATATATATATATATATATATATATATATATATATATATATATATATATATATATATATATATATATATATATATATATATATATATATATATATATATATATATATATATCCCAATATTGTGCATTTCCTTGTATATATTTTGCAAGGATATCATGCAATGTAGCATGCATTCTCTCATTTCTTCCATTTGCCTGCGGTCTATAGAAACTACTAGTGGTATGTTGAATATGCCAAGTCTGGAGTGTCTTCTTGAAAGAATTACCGACGAATTGTTTCCCGTTATCTGTAATTATTCTCTTAGGGCAACCATGTCTTGGTACAAATTCTTGCAGAAAAAACTCCGTCACTGTCGCTGACGTTATATTCTTGAGAGGATAACTTTCAGGCCACACCGAATATTGATCAACAGTCTGTAAAAGGTATACATTCCCAGACTGCGTAATGGGATATGGACCAGAAATGTAAATACTTATGACTTCCATAGGGAAATTGGATGGCTTCATCTCTTGTAAGTGAACTTTAGTTGGTCTCATGTTTCTCATTCTGCGTATTTTGCAAGTACTAACATATTCAATTATGTCTTTATACATTGACATCCAATAGTATCTTTTCTTGATAATGGTGATGGTTTTATCTCTTCCAACATGTCCATTATTGTCATGGAACTGCTCTAGTAACTGAGGTACTACTAACCGTGGAATTACTTTTCGTAGTCTCCCTTCTTGTTTGTCATCGAAATGATATAGAACGTGGTCATGCGGCAGGATTGTAAACTGTTTGAGTGATATGGGTTTCGTTTCTACTTGTTTGATGAGTTTGAGAATTTCGGGATCTCTTCTCTGCTCAGCGTGTACATCAAATGTGTCCAAATCTACTGTTTCTTGTGTGCCAGTATCTGTTGTGGCGAAGGTATTTTATGTTGATCTCTTTTGCATTGTCGTTGATGTCAGTAAACGCATGTGGATCATCCTCCTGTGTAGTACTGGGGTGGAGAGTTCGCGAAAGGAGGTCTGCACACGTATTCTGAGTACCCGGGATGTATTCAATTTTTGTGTCATATGATTGTACGTTCATAGACCATGTTTGTAACTTCTTGGGCTGCTCATGTGTCTTAGTGAGCCAATTTACTAATGGTTGGTAGTCCGTTCTAATGACAAGTTTGGTACCTCTGATATAAAAATCAAGTTTCTGTATCGCGTAATGTATGGCGAATGTTCTTTCTCTGTAGTCGACCAGCGTCTCTGTGTTTTAGAGAGGGCGTGTGACACAAATGCTATGGGCATCTCATTAAGAATCTCTGGTATGATAGATGTCTCGTTTTCTTCTCTGGGTTGGACTAAACAAGCGCCTATTGCTGTATTAGAGGCATCTGTGTACAAAATCATTGGGCGAGATATATCTGGATGTGCGAGAAGTGGTATTGTTGTAAGTGCTTCCTTAAGGTAATCAAAGGATTCCTGACATTCATCTGTCCACTTAAATCTTGAATACTTCTTGGTAAGGGCAATAAGTGGTTCAGCGGCCTTTGAAAAGTTAATAACATGGCGTCTGTAATGTCCACAACAACTGATATACGCTCGTACCTGCTTTACTGTTGTGGGAGCGGGCATTTTTCTTATAGCTTCCACTTTATCTGTGTCAGGGCAAATACCATCTTTGTTGACTATGAATCCTAAATATTTAGTTTCTGTTTTTAGGAATTCGCATTTGCTTAGCTTGAGTTTAACTTGGTGGTGTCGGAGGCGATTAAAAACGTGTTCAACCTTCTTTAAGTGGTCATCCACAGTACCTGATGTGTGAATAAGTACATCGTCTATGCAAAAGAATGCATTCCCTGTAAAACCTCGTCCATCAGTGCCATGTATGTTGCGGGACTCCCTTTCAAACCAAAAGGCATAACGTTCCATTTGTAGCTACCCATGTGTGTACAAAATGTTGACTTTTCTTTCGCTGCTGATGTCATTGGAATACACCAAAATCCTGAGCGTGCGTCCAATGTAGGGAAGTGTGTAGGATTTCCAAGTGTCGCCAAAATATCATCTATGCGTGGTAATGGGTATGAAAACGTTTTTGTAATTCTGTTCAATGCTCGGTAATCGCAACAAAATCTACTCAATCCATCTTTCTTTGATACAATTACTATTGGCGACGACCATGCTGATCTCGATCTCTCTATAATTCCTGCACTCAACATGTCGTTTAATTGCTTTTTCCACTATTTCACGGCTTTTCAAAGGAGTGTGGTATGGTTTCAAACTAATGGGTTCTTCTGTTGTAGTCTGAATGTCCATATGTACTGTGTTAGTTTTTACTAACTCCATATCTGTTAATGCAAACACATCTTGGTGCTTAGTCACGAACGCAATAAGTTTAGATTTATATTGACCGTCTACTTTTAGTGTGCCCAATAACTGCGACAACCGATCTGGTGTGTTGGAGTATGCTCTACATCTGTTTTATATATGTTCCGTCTGCTCTCTCGCTCACTACGACAGTATTCAAAGGGCTTTGGAGATCTGAATTCATATCCTCGATACATTGGTTTATTTGAGTATCTCGTGTTGCGTTTCCGCCATGGAGTATGCTCTACCTCTGTATTGTAAATATGACGTCTACTCCTGTTCGTTCACTACGGGCAGTATTCAAAGGGCTTTGTTGAATTTGATAGTAGCCTACCCTTGTGTGGGTAACGAGATTGACATAATGGAATTGTTTTCTAACTATCGCCTGCTCTTCTTATATATCCCATCATGTGCTTTTCTTTGTATCCACTTGGTTCCACTTTCCTGTTGCATAAGAATGGATCTATGCAACAGAAATGTGAACCAAGTGATACAAAGAAAAGCACATGATGGGATATATAGAAGAGCAGGCGATATTAGAAAACAATTTCATTATATCCAATCTCGTTCACCCACCATCTACTATCAACTTTTTCAACAAAGCCCTTTGAATAATCTGCCGTAGTGAACGACAGAGTAGACGTCATATTTACAATACAGAGGTAGAGCAATAACATACGGAATGACACACCAGATCGGTTGTCGCAGTTATTGGTGCACACTAAAAGTAGACGGTCAATATAAATCTAAAACTTACTGCGTTCGTGACTAAGCACCAAGATGTGTTTTGCATTAAACAGATATGTAGTTAGTAAAAACTAACACAGTACATATGGACATTCAGACTACAACAGAAGAAAACCCATTAGTTTGAAACCATACCACACTCCTTTGAAAAGCCGTGAAATAGTGGAAAAAGCAATTAAACGACATGTTGAGTGCAGGAATTATAGAGAGATCGAGATCAGCATGGTCGTCGCCAATAGTAATTGTATCAAAGAAAGATGGATTGAGTAGATTTTGTTGCGATTACCGAGCATTGAACAGAATTACAAAAAACGTTTTCATACCCATTACCACGCATAGATGATATTTTGGCGACACTTGGAAATCCTACACACTTCCCTACATTGGACGCACGCTCAGGATTTTGGTGTATTCCAATGACATCAGCAGCGAAAGAAAAGTCAACATTTTGTACACACATGGGTAGCTACAAATGGAACGTTATGCCTTTTGGTTTGAAAGGGAGTCCCGCAACATACATGGCACTGATGGACGAGGTTTTACAGGGAATGCATTCTTTTGCATAGACGATGTACTTATTCACACATCAGGTACTGTGGATGACCACTTAAAGAAGGTTGAACACGTTTTTAATCGCCTCCGACACCACCAAGTTAAACTCAAGCTAAGCAAATGCGAATTCCTAAAAAACAGAAACCAAAATATTTAGGATTCATAGTAAACAAAGATGGTATTTGCCCTGACACAGATAAATTGGAAGCTATAAGAAAAATGCCCGCTCCCACAACAGTAAAGCAGGTACGAGCGTATATCAGTTGTTGTGGACATTACAGACGCCATGTTATTAACTTTTCAAAGGCCGCTGAACCACTTATTGCCCTTACCAAGAAGTATTCAAGATTTAAGTGGACAGATGAATGTCAGGAATCCTTTGATTACCTTAAGGAAGCACTTACAACAATACCACTTCTCGCACATCCAGATATATCTCGCCCAATGATTTTGTACACGGATGCCTCGAATACAGCAATAGGCGCTTGTTTAGTCCAACCCAGAGAAGAAAACGAGACATCTATCATACCAGAGATTCTTAATGAGATGCCCATAGCATTTGTGTCACACGCCCTCTCTAAAACACAGAGACGCTGGTCGACTACAGAGAAAGAAATTTCGCCATACATTACGCGATACAGAAACTTGATTTTTATATCAGAGGTACCAAACTTGTCATTAGAACGGACTACCAACCATTAGTAAATTGGCTCACTAAGACACATGAGCAGCCCAAGAAGTTACAAACATGGTCTATGAACGTACAATCATATGACACAAAAATTGAATACATCCTGGGTACTCAGAATACGTGTGCAGACCTCCTTTCGCGAACTCCCCACCCCAGTACTACACAGGAGGATGATCCACATGCGTTTACTGACATCAACGACAATGCAAAAGAGATCAACATAAAATACCTTCGCCACAACAGATACTGGCACACAAGAAACAGTAGATTTGGACACATTTGATGTACACGCTGAGCAGAGAAGAGATCCCGAAATTCTCAAACTCATCAAACAAGTAGAAACGAAACCCATATCACTCAAACAGTTTACAATCCTGCCGCATGACCACGTTCTATATCATATCGATGACAAACAAGAAGGGAGACTACAAAAAGTAATTCCACGGTTAGTAGTACCTCAGTTACTAGAGCAGTTCCATGACAATAATGGACATGTTGGAAGAGATAAAACCATCACCATTATCAAGAAAAGATACTATTGGATGTCAATGTATAAAGACATAATTGAATATGTTAGTACTTGCAAAATACGCAGAATGAGAAACATGAGACCAACTAAAGTTCACTTACAAGAGATGAAGCCATCCAATTTCCCTATGGAAGTCATAAGTATTTACATTTCTGGTCCATATCCCATTACGCAGTCTGGGAATGTATACCTTTTACAGACTGTTGATCAATATTCGGTGTGGCCTGAAAGTTATCCTCTCAAGAATATAACGTCAGCGACAGTGACGGAGTTTTTTCTGCAAGAATTTGTACCAAGACATGGTTGCCCTAAGAGAATAATTACAGATAACGGGAAACAATTCGTCGGTAATTCTTTCAAGAAGACACTCCAGACTTGGCATATTCAACATACCACTAGTAGTTTCTATAGACCGCAGGCAAATTGAAGAAATGAGAGAATGCATGCTACATTGCATGATATCCTTGCAAAATATATACAAGGAAATGCACAATATTGGGATATATATATATATATTATATATATATATATATATATATATATATATATAATATATATATATATATATATATAATATATATATATATATATATATATATCAATCAAGCCCTTGAAGCGATACGAGTAAACATAAATGAGACGACAGGACTATCTTTATTCTACATGTTATATGAACGTGAACCTACTTTACATTAGATAATCTCCTGCAACCTCAGAGGAAGTATCTAGGCGAAGATCCCATCGAAATAATACTACGAGAAAAGCATAGAGCACACCAGATAGCTAATCGAAACTCCCAGAAAGCTTTAAAGAAATGGCAGAAACAGCACGATAAAAGAGTTAAATTAGAACAATTTCAAGTTGGTGATAAAGTCTATTACAAGAAGAATGTTCGAGATAACAAATTTGATGCACGATGGCTCGACGGATATAAAGTACTTGAACAGACAACACCCATAAATTATATATTATTTAACACATTAACTACCGAATTGAAAAACACACTGTGGCCGAATTAAATTTTTTTCCTATTTTCATCCTGTAGGTGTTTGCACAAAGAAAGCCGTAGTTTTCGTAATTGTTTACAGATTTTTATGAATTACACGTCATTTTAAAGATAAATGAATGTACTATTACAATAACCTACGGTTGTAACTCTAATACAAGTTACTGCTAATTATCGGCCCTTCGATGGCCGAGGACTTGCAATATTTTCACAATTATAACTGCTTGCATCCCATCTCTATCAAAATCTCAATTTCAATCAATGTGCACACCGTTTTCACTCTTGTCCTTGTCGCTAGATCTAACAGTCAATTGGTGAAATACGTTTCTATCCAATTCAGCCGTTAGACGAGATGTACACGCATTTTATGTAGTCCTATCACTAGTTGACACGGTAAACAGCTTTTCACGATTTGGTAACTAACCCAAAGCGCTGAAAAATATGAACATAATATCATTTTTCCAGTGTTCTACAACAACCATACTTTGGGAATTTGTTTTCCGGTGGCAACTTAAAATCTCGAACCAGATCAGAGAGTATTTCAGTACAGTTTTCATTCGTTTTATTACTAAAATTAGGAGCCGCGGTAGCATAGTGGTTAGTGCACTGTCTTCCTAGCGCAGTGGTCTATGGTTCGATCCCCAGATGAGGTGGGAATTTTTTAGGCCACAAACGGCTCCTGGGTCGACCCAGCCCCAAATGGGTACCAAAGCAACTTCTGGGAAGGTTAAGGCGGCCGGCGTGATGCCGACCACATCACCCCTCGTGTGCCGACGGTCAAGAAAATATGGGCCTAACACCATATTCCCAATATGCCTTAATGGGCGTGTAACGGGTTCCTTTTTTTTTACTAAAATTAGATTGGCGCTCTGAGTGGCTTGCGGTCCAAATGTGATTATTTTGTGAGCCGCTGACAGCGGCTTGCGGTAGTTAATGTGTTAATGAAGAGAAGAACATGGTCACCAAAGCACATACAGCACAAATGAAGAAAGATAATCATCGCCCCACAGCACCACCAGCGTTACCAAATGGCAGACCAGTACGAAAAGCCACGTTGATTCACTATAATTCTACAGAGTCCGCAAGGACCTCACACAGCGAACGCGACACAGATGGTGAGCTTGATACTAATGCAAAACAAAGTAACACTCCAGATCAATTACAAGATGCTATACATCGTTTGACTCGCTGTAGAGACAACTCAGAAGACGAAGATGATATTCCGCCAGCACAACTAAGAGAGAGATTGATATTTCGAGACAATCGTTTACATGATAGAGATAGCAGCACACCAGTATCACCGCATGACAATGAACCCCAACCGTCTATAACAAGTCAAACATATTATGGTAGTCAGCGATTACAATCGTCGGCTTCATGTCAACACCAGCCTTCACATTCCAGTTGCAAACAACAATGAGAAACAACATAACCCCCCATAGTCGGAGCCCTACAGAAGAACATACCAGTCGACGATTACAACCGCCAGCTTCAAGTCAACACCAGTCTACACACTCCAGCTGGGATAGCGATGATGAAAGACCTTTACAAGCAACGAGAAGCAACGTAACCCATCATGGTCAGAGCCCTACAGCAGAGCATATAAACGTTAAAACATCGCAACCTTATGATGACACACACAGAGCCAAGAATATTATCGATACGCCTTTGGCACCTGATGAATCAGAACTTGACATAACAGTACGAGAAGAAAGCGACATCGATTGCATGGATGATACTACCAACACGAACATACGTATAACCACCAAGCGCCCTTATCATCCTTCATCACCAGATTCACCACCAAGTGCGAAGTTGTTACGCTTACCGCAAGAACATGTACGAGCCAGATTTAAAAGAAATCATCGCCAAGATCATAAACCGGTTCCAGGTTTACAACAACGTACACATATTCGTTCGCCCCCTACCTCCTGCAGAGCGACTATAAACACAGCACAGTCGATACCAACTTCGTCACAGTACGACAGTCGTCTCTCCAGTAGAGAAATTACGCTATTAGAGCTTGTAAAAGAAATCTCGAAATTAGTGTAATCACCGTAAAGTACTCACCCAGCAATAGTACTAATTCGCAGCACTCACGCAGCAATAGTGCTTATAGTTACTCTAACCGACATAGTACCTACAACTAAGTCACTTAATTAAGTTTCTGTGTGGTTAAGTTAGTGATATTTATATTCCTGTGCACACTTAGACACTCATATTACTCACTAACCTTTCAAAGCACGAGAGTATAGAACTTTGAAGAAAAAACACGAGAGACAGAAATAAACAGACTATAGAGAAACACAAAGTTGTGACAATGCAGACTAATTTCATATAAATTCATGAAGAATGGTAGTGTTCTTCCCAAGGTTCAAGATTCAGCACACCAGAGGATCAAGACGGTTAATTACTATAGATATAGTTATATGCATATTGATTTGTGTAATGTATGAATTTCAGGTATATGCACATTTCAATTGGAAAAAGAGGAAAATGAAAAAATAGAAGAGATATGATACAGATCCAGCCAAGCCATAGCAGAGTAAGAAACTCTCTTACCCATACACATGTAACAAAGAGTGCACATAATGCACTGATAATGAACATTCCCACTTACCATGGCACTGGTTATATAGCAACACCAGGGATACGACATGGTTGCAGTATTGATATTTTAGGCACTACCTACTTGAGAGATGATAGTGATGACACTTACATAGTCACGTTGACATTAATTTCAAGCACAATGATGTTTGGTATTTTGTGAAGTCTGATACATGGGTATAGCGTAAATAGTTTCAGACAAAGTTGACGATTTGACTGGTGCATCCAAGGCTAACATCATTCGAGCACATCAAATTCTGACCTGAATAGTGACACATATCTTTCACTATCGCCCCAGGACAGTTACTTGGACACGCGTCTATAGTTTTAGACAGAGTTGACGATTTGACTGGTGCATCCGAGGCTAACATCAGTCGAGCACATCAAATTCTGACTTAGCGACACATGTCTTTTACTATCGCCGTAGGACATTTACTTATGTATGCTTCCCTTTATTAATTAGGTTAATTCCGCTTATCTGTCCGTTACAATGCAGCGACGACATTGATGGCAGATACTATGGACATAGAGAGTACTGACAAATCTCTGCTTCCAGAGACAGTTACTATGTCGACAAAATGTACATATTTAAATATTGCACGGGTGGAATTATTGTTTATTATTTGGTTATATTATATGAGGTCGAATATTGATGATATACCTCAATTCAAGACTTAGTAATTGTAATGAGATAACTTTACACTTAGGATCTTAGTTTGTTTGGACTTTTCATATTATGATTCATAGTTTATAAATGTATATATACAGGAGCAGATATGATGGTATGCTAAGTGAAGACTAGATAGTAGTTGATAGAACGCAAATGTCTCCCTACGGGATACATTTGTACGGCCCCGGAATGTATGTCACCGTAGGGTTTGCCCAAGCATTGTTCATGCATCTGGCAAGGTTATATGAACGCTTAAAGTATGTCACCGTACGGTTTGCCAATGCATTATAAATACATTGCCAAGGTTGGGTGAACGTTTAAAACAGTTCACGAGCAAGTAAATAGAGCGAGGATTAAAAACAACAGACAACGGTTCACTAACTTCGCTTGTGTTAGTAAAACGTGAGTATTTTTCTGGTGAGTAGTAAATAAAGCTCAACCAATAGTTTGAGTTGGAAAACAGATTAGGGAACGAATCGGAGGTAGCGACAGAGAACAATGACTAGAGGTCAGAAAGGCAGTCGGGTTTCTAAAGGGCAGTCGGGTTTCTGAAGGTGAAGAAGCAAGAATTGCTTCTGGCGGTTGTCACCAGTGTTAACAGATTCTGTGGTTGTACAGATAAGTTCAGATGTTATACAGATAATGCATAAGCTTTTTTTTTTTTTTTTTTTTTTTTTTTTCGTTCGCCCGCTAACACTCGAGGCGAAATCTCAGGTTATCATTTATGTCTAACCTGACATTGATTTTACGTGAGTATCCCTTTATTTCTTGTACAGAGACAAATGTCCCTCGCCATTCAGGCAAATACTCTCCGATTTCGGAGGTACCCATTGCAGCTGGGTCGGCTCAGGAGCCGCCAGTCCCTGGTCGACGACACTCTAAATGTTTTCAGTAACTATATAAGATAACTAAGAAGTTTCGTACAGACAAAGTAAAAGATGATTAAGAAAGTTCTTATATTTGTAGTAGTGAGTGTATTTCGGGAGAGATTCAGGGAATTGCCTGTAAGTAAGGTTTTGAACTTATCATTTATATTGATGAAAATTGCAGGAGAAGTAAATCTGAAATCCCAAGTTGACATGTCAAATAAATGGCACGGTCATGAGAACTTTGTTGACTAAGCAACCTAGAGAAGAGAAGTATTTGAATGATACATTGATGGTCAAGCTTGGTATTGTTATATACGAATAGATGGTAAGAATGAATTCCAAGAGGAAAACCATATTTTTATCAGAGAGAGTTCACAGAGAGTGAACCAATGAGTCGTCTACAGGATTAGTTACGACAAGTAAGCGACTTGGAGAGTCGACTTCTTTAAGAACTACCTGCATGCTCTCGCATGTAAGTATGGAGTATAGAAGACTTGTTACATGCATAAGTATTATAGTATGCTTTTCAGGAACGGAAATAGAGGCAGGGCTGACCAAGTTTGGTCAGGAGGAATAAAAGCACAAGCCAATGAGTTGGAAGTGCTGATCAGGAGTATTAAGGCATATTAAGCAAACTGAGATAGAGTTTGAAGAGACTAAACAAGTAAATGGAGATGATAGAAGAGCAAAGGGAAATTAAATATATATACACGCGATGAAGAGCTTATGTATGAAGCAACTATGATATAACTGTATGTGAGCTCTATGAAGAATTACCTGCGTTATTGAAGAATATTACATGTAAATAAATGTTTTTGCAAGAGATAAAACATATGTTTGAGTCCATCTTTGAGGGTTGTTGTATGTAGGCCAGGTCAATTAATCATTATAAATTCCACTATACGATCAATCACTATATTAACAACAGAGAAGGAAGAATACAAGTCAAGGGTTGAAATAAAGGAGGAAAAAGTAGTTCATCCAAGAATCACCAACTCTGGCGGAGATGGCCAGTACTTATACGCAATAGCACTAACTTGGAAGATAAACAACAGAGACTGTAAAAACTTGAAATAAATCACTAGGCCTGCCATCTGCCACCTAGTGAAAAAAGAACACACGTAAAGTATAACCAGCCCATACCGCGGTTACATCACACCTCTAATTGGTGCCGTAACTAGTCCTTTTGACGGTTACACATATTTTGATATAAAAAATCTGAATTATTATCTCGAATAAACCACACTATATATCCTAATTATAACCTATCAAGGATTGAACAGAAAACGATCTAGATGTTAATACAGATATTCCACGGAAAGAAGAAATCATCACAGCAATCAAAGGGTTAAAGAACTGAAAAGCTCCTGGCCATGATAACTTAAATGCAGAAATATTTAAGACAGACCGTGAGCTAGCAGCAGAACTATTAGAACCCCTATTTGCACAAGTCTGGAAACCGGGGACAACCCCATCAGAGTGGAACAAAGGAATAATTGTCAAATTGCCCAAGAAGGGAGATCTTGCAGACTGCAATAATTGGAGAGGAATAATTCTTCTCTCAGTTCCCAGTAAAATATTAGGCAGGATAATTATACAGAGAATTTCAAAAGCAGTTGACCACAAACTGAGGAAAGAACAAGCAGGATTTAGAAAGAACAGAAGATGTGTATATCATATATTCACTCTCAGGAACATTATAGAGCAATGCTTAGAATGGCAAAGACAGCTGTACATTAATTTCGTTGATTTTGAAAAGGCTTTCGACAGCATACATAGGGACAGTTTATGGAAAATACTGAGGGCTTATGGAATTCCAAGCTGCATAGTGTCAATCATACAAAGCTTCTATGCCAACTTTACATGTAGTTTTGGGCAGAGCAACATAACCTTTGAGGTGAAGACAGGAGTACGACAGGGATGCCCCTTATCAACCACTCTATTTTTAACAGTCATAGATTAAGTCATGCGCCAGACAACAGAGTGCAGTCCAAGAAGAATCAGATGGACTACATTTTCTACATTGGAAGATCTGGAATATGCAGATGACATTGCACTACTAGCATATTCACAGCAACACATCCAGGAAAAAACGGATAGACTTAATAAGTTTAGCCAGCAGGTGGGCGTGAACATCAATTTAAAGAAGTCAGAGGTCATGACGCTCAATTTGAGCAACCCTGAGCCCATATCAATAAGGAATCAGCAACTGGTACAGACAGACACCTTCACATACCTAGGATGCATAGTAACACCAGACAGCGGGGCAGGCAAAGTCATCAACATCAGAATGAATAAGGCAAGAACAGCCTTTTTAAGCCTAAACAACATCTGGAAGTCCTCGTAATACAGCACAAGCACAAAATTAAGATTATATCAGAGCTGTGTGCTTTCTGTGCTTCTCTATGGTGCGGAATGCTGGAGAGTTAAAGAGAAGGAAATGTCGAAATTGTCCTCTTTTCACACAACATGCCTAAGAAAAATTCAACGAATCTTTTGGCCGAATACCATCACCAACCAAGATCTGCTTACTCGGAGCAAGCAAGAGGACATGCACACCATCATAGCTGGCAGACGCTGGAGCTGTATTGGCCATGTCCTCAGAAGAGACCCCGATGCCATCACAATAACAGCTATGCTTTGGACCCCTGAAGGAAAACGAGAGGCCGACTAAAAACAACCTGGCGGAGGACTGTGGAGGCTGAGATGCAAAGAATGAACATGAGTTGGGGCCCTGTAAGAAGGATGGCCACCGACCGAGCAAAGTGGAATCAATTTGTTGTTGCCCTACAAGACGCCACTAGGCGTGATGGCCACTGACTGCTTTGACGGTCGGCGGCTAAGGATCAAAGAAGAAGAAGGATTGAACAGGTATTTTTTATTAATTAAAACTTATTTCGTCGTTCCTCTTCTACCGTGAGGTGTAGAGGTTTGGAAGAGAGAGCGCCATACTATCTAATCAGCTTTCTTCATCCTGACCTGGTTCCAATGTAGTCCTCTGTCCTTCAGAGACCCTCGGTCCTTCAGAGATTGTCATCATAAATCGTATTCAGTGCCAGTTCGTCGCCTTTAAGATTAGTCCGGTTTTCTCTCATGCATTAATTGTAATCGTTACTTGTAATCGGATTTTAAGGCAAACAGGAGATTGGCCTGTTGGGCCTATGCAAGGTGGAGTGGCTGCCTCATTACGGCCTCTTTGCATGCTACCCTCCATCTTTTTCAGCCGGGCTTGGGTCAGGACTAAACGGAGTTGTTAACAGAAACAAAAATACTGATGCAAAAGAAATGACTGGGATAGAAAGAGATACGGGGAGACAAAGCAGGTGATAGTACGTCTTAGTAACATAAAATGGCAGATGTCTAGGTGAGGTGGCCCAGGTAAAGCAGAAATCGCACACCTGGTCTAGCTGTGTTTACGCCGACCAAATGTAAATAAAATTCTACACCATCTACAGAACAAATATCTGTATTAATTCCCTGTTATAATTACTTTAATAGCTGATCGTACACGTGTTGTTCGATGCATCTGTCCATCTGATGTAACTCAGCTCTCTGATGTTTGTGTAACTACGTGCACATTTTGTCACGTTCGTGGTGTCACATTTTATTTTTATGAACGATTCTTTTACTGTTTATAAACTATTATGTTACATCAAAATCTAATATAAGCACCGCAAACTGCTCACATCGCATCAGTCGGGCAGTGAAAGCTGTCATAGCGTCTAATAGTTCAAGACACCGTATTCTGAATTCGCCATGTTTGCTCTGAGGATTGTGCCAGTTCTGTTCGGCTTTCTGCTGCTCGTTGATGCCTTCACTGTAACTCCACAGGTAAGCTTTTGCAGATCATCATCATCGTCATCATCATGATCATTATCATCATGAACATCATCATCAGTATCATTATCAAAACCACTATCATCATTATCATTTGACATCTTCACAACAAAGGTCAGTTTCAATGGATCTCCAAGGTCGTCTGTCTTTTGTCTTGATGGTGCACTCCGATAGCCTCTTTCATATCCATCTTTTGATGTTATCTTCCCGCTTACAGCGCTGTCTTTCTCTTGCACGTTTGATTTCAACTTTTCTTTCCTTTATGATCTTCTTTAAGGTGTTATGTCTATTTTTATTGCCAAAAATATTTTAGCTGTCTAACCGTGATCTTCTTCATTAATTCTCTGCTATTACCAGCTTTTCTAGGTGCTCTTTTGTTTCCATGAGATGCGCCCCATTCTTCTTTATATCTACATCTAGAGAGCCTCAATTATTTATTATAACTGCTTGATCATTGTCTATGTTTCTGCACCATCCAGCAATAAATAAATTGATATGACATGTGGTGATTCTCCGTTTTAATTGGTGAGCTAAATGTTTAGATGTCACTATTTGTCTTTTGTTGAATGTAGCTTTGGGTGCTTCTATTCTCTTATTGATTTCTGTTTCACACCTGCAATTTTCTGATAGGAAATTCTATACAGAGCGATACAATAGGAGGCAATCTGATCATCAGAAGATATTCCCCCCGTCGATCAAGTGTTTCAGCCCTTTAATCCCCTTTACACTCTAAGGGGGGCGGGCCTACCTGGTATTTTCTGACCAAGATATGAGAACTTGTTTCAGGATTTTTCCAATTTATCCCTGTCTTTAATACTGGCTTATCGTCTGCTTTTACACAGTCACTCATCAATAATTTATTTCATCCATAATAATTAGCTCATGGTCCATGTGTTTTTTTTCCTAATGTTTAATTATCTCTGTATATATTCTTTTAAATGTTTACTTCTCTTTTATAGCCTAAAGTTTAGTTCACATTGTATATGTTCTTTCTTAATGCTTACTTTTCATGTATTGTTCTTTATAATATTTAATTCTCATTCGATATGATCGTTCTAATGTTTACTTCTTATTCTCTGTGATTTTCAAATATATCTTCTCTCTTTCTGTATATTCTTTGTAATGTGTAATTCTCATTCTATATTGTTTTCGACGTTATACACATATCGCTATGCTTTATCTTTCACTTTGTGGAAGTCAAAGTATTAATGTGCCTGTGGCAAACTGTACGGCAGGTTCTAGAAGTAGAAAATCTTAACCCTTTGTTGCCGTCTTACACCCGTAAATGAATTGGTACCAGAGCAACTCTGAGAAGGTTAAGGTGGCCGGCGTGATGCTGACCAAATCACCCCTAGTGTGCTGGTGGTCAAGAAAATATGGGCCTAACCCTATATTCCCAATATGTCTAAATGGGCATGTAACGGGATCTTTTACGGGTTTTACCTTACACCCGTGAGAGTGAACGTCATGATCACACATCCCGCTCTTCCCTAATTTAATCAATGAATCAATCAAACCATAATTAAGATTTTTATAAGGATTTTATTTCTAGTCAATACTTCACGTACACATGTCACCGAAAAGTCACGCAAAGCTGCGTTTTCTTTCATACAAATATACATACAAAGAAAACCACATACTGTACTTTGATTATAAGTTTTAGAATTTTATTCAGTGAGAAAGCAAATGCGATAACCTCATAAATCCATTGAATCCCATCTACATTTCCCTTTGGGAGGTGAACCACACAGGTTAAGAACCTTTCTCCTAGAGCAATTTTGAAGCTTTTATGTGTGCTCTGTACATTCTTTCACGTTGTATGTGTCATTTTATGTTTACCATATCGTTCGGTTATTCATTCACTTTCATTTTCGTCTTCGCTTCTTATGGAGCGTGGGCCACCACTGCATGCTGATCGCCTTGCAGAAAAGCCTACACCGAAGACGTCATGTACATTTTCAGCAGTGCTTTTTGTAGCAGCTTGTTGCCGTTGTTAGCCTCTTGCACAACTAAATATTACTCGCTTTCACAACCTGCCTGATGGAGCAGAAGTCATGTTCTTTATCTTGTCAGAGACCTCCGGGAACTACACAGCGTTGTCTGGAAATGTTTACGTCTAAGTTGTTTATAAGTGCTGTACAATAGTTATATTTGCGCGTGCACTACGAAAACCATCGTTATATTCTCAGTGTTGGGTTTTGAAAACCTTTTTTTTTTTTTTAAATAAAATGTTGCCTCGTTTTGTTGAGGCGCGCGCCGTTCAGCCTAGCTGGTTATATTAGGGCGCATGTCCAAATATAAAATACCTTTAGGTCTTGATAATTAGTTATGTGTTAGTTATGGATTTTGAAAACCGTTTCTACGCAGAGACTATAAAGACTAAGGGAGGTAACCGAAATAAAACTGTATGATAAACATTTAAGTTTTGCAGGACAGTATTACGTGAAAATGCTGCAAGAACTGGTAATAGTAGGTGCCTTTATCAAATTACAAAACAACTATGTCACCAGCCAACTGATATGGAAACACCTGTTAAAGATAAATTAGGGAATACAATACCAACAGAAAAAGAACAAATGAAGAGATGGGCTGAGCACTTCATGGAGGTGCTAAACAGACCACCACCAACAGTAACACCTGATTTTAATAATGAAACACCCACAACCACCTTGCCAATAACTTGCGATGAATTCACGCTGGACGAGATCAAACAAGCCGTTAAAAGATTAAAAATTTTTAAAGCTGCTGGAGTTGACGAAATTTCAAGCGAAATGATTATATCAGTTAATGACAACAACCTCTTGAGAATTGTAGATATTATAAATGAAGTATGGAGAGAAGAACAACCACCACAACAATGGAAAGACAGTATTATTGTAAAGTTACTGAAGAAAGGTGATCTATCAGACTGTAATAACTGGCGTGGTATATCTCTATTATCAGTACCTGGAAAATTATTATGTTGCATGGTGTTAGAAAGACTGAAATTGCATGCTGACGAAAAGATCAGAGAAGAACAAGCGGGTTTCAGGCCGAAACGATCATGTATTGATCGAATATTCACACTAAGAACAATTATAGAAGAATCAGTGGAAATGCAATCGCCACTTATTATCACCTTCGTGGATTTTCAAAAAGCCTTTGATAGTCTACACCGCCCATCATTGTGGAAGATACTTACAATCTATGGTTTTCCAACAAAATATGTGAATATAATCAAAGCGCTATATGACAATGCAAGATGTTGTGTTAGAACAAATAAAGGGAATACAGAATGGTTTACAGTAGAAACCGGGGTGAAACAAGGCTGTATTATGTCACCACTACTTTTTGGAATAGCTATTGATTGGGTTATGAGAAACTATACCCACAATGAACAATTAGGTATAAAATGGACAAATGGAAAATTCCTGGGGGACCTAGATTTTGCAGATGATTTAGCATTCTTAAGTTCAACATCCAGACAATCCCAAGAAGCAGTAAATAATTTGTGTCATCTTTCGGTTAAAATAGGTCTCCAAATAAATGCCTCTAAAACTAAAGTTATGAACTTTTCTAATGAGACCTTTAATATCATCCTGAACGGAGGAAAACTACAGAAAGTTGAAAGTTTCAATTATTTAGGCAGTAAAATGACTTAGGATGGTGACACAACAAGAGAAATTCATACTAGAATTGCTTTGGCAGCTAGCGCCTTCAATAGATTATCTAACATTTGGAAATTACGATCATTGAATATACATACCAAGCTTCGTCTGTTTAATTCAAATGTTATCTCAGTGTTAACGTACGGCTGTGAGAGTTGGAAAATAACAAAATCATTGGAGAACAAGCTGAATACATTCGAGAACAAATGTCTTAGAAAACTCATGAACATCAGTTGGAAAGAATTCAAGACTAATCGACAAATAAGAGAAGACTCTAGGCAGAAATATGTCTCCAACTATATAAAGAAAAGACGATGGTCATATATCGGTCATGTCCTACGAATGCAAAACAACAGAATACCATTGCAGGCACTCACTTGGGTTCCTGAGGGTAAGAGGAAAAAAGGAAGACCAAAAGAAACACTCAGAAGAACAATAATAAGAGAAGGAAGAACGTTGGGATTAAACAATGTGCAAGAGCTAAGAGGAGTGGCGTCACAACGTACAACCTGGAGAGCACTGGTTTCTGCCTTATGCGCCGTGTTTGGTGCTTAAAGAATTTATTATTATTATTATTACGTTATAACATTGACAATTTAAAAACACACCAACGTCCCTGAAACGTCAAAAGTGCCTCCATATGGACAGAAAGCACAATAATACTATAGAAGTGGACTACAGAGGAATGTGTGACAGCGTCAAAAGAAGCTAAGAAATACAGCAATAAAAAGTAACTTTAACTAGACTTTAGTTATAAATAAACCATTCAAAGTAATTAAAAATGATTTGATAATATTCAATACTGAAAAATAAAGATTAATACCAGCAGAGACTTTGTGATGTATAATTGGCATCATTAGCGACCCGCGCGCACTCGTAAAGTAAAAATGTCAGTCAAGATGGGAAGTAAGTAGATGAGCAGAGAAGGTGTCATACAATAGAACTGAGAAATGAAAAGAAGAGAGAAGTAAAAGTGAGGAAAAATTCAGAGCAAATGTAAATGAGCTAGATTAACTTAATTATAACAACAATAGTGATAAAATAATATAGAAATGTTGCGATTAATTCCTCGATTACTATTGACCATAAAATGCATTCGTTTTAGTTGACACATTTTATACTTAAAAACACACACTCATACACAAAAACACATATTATGTGTGCATATATATATATATATATGAACGTCTGTTTCTCCCCCCCCCCCTCCCGACCCCAACCCCCTTTACAGAAACATGGAATACAGGTTCTTTTTTGTAATGAAAGTTAGACATTAATTGTATTGTTTCCCTTGGTTCATATTTTTTTTAAAGTGATTTCCTCCACCCCGTTTCTCTCTCTCTCTCTCTCTCTCTCTCTCTCTCTCTCTCTCTCTCTCTCTCTCTCTCTCTCCCCCCCCCCCCATCCATTCCCCCCCCCCCCAAAAAAAAAGAAGAAATAATTTCCATGATGAGAGGTATAGTAGAGAACATGATTGAAATAGATGTATAGAGGTGAAAAGTATAGTTGAGGACATGATTGCCATAGACATGCCGGAGGTGGGAAGGACAATGGAGCACATGTTTGGAGTGGCTGTGCTAAGAGTGGGAGGTATGATGGAGGACATGATTGGAGCAGATGCGCTGGAGGTGAGAGGTATGGCGGATTGCATGATTGAGGTTGTTTGTAGTCGTGAGAGGTACAACGGAGAACATAATTCGAGCAGATATGCAGGAGGTAAGAAGTATAGCTGTCATTGGGTTAATCCGTGAATTAACCGTAGAGGGTTGGTCCTGGTTGCTAAGATAATAATGGTTGCTGAGATGTACCGCAACCAAGTGATATATTCAAAGCTATATATATATATATATATAGAACGAACGAACTTTATTTTCAAAGAGTTAAGAATTGGGCACGCAGGCCCGTCTGACATTCTGCCCTTCCTCTCTCTCTCATCATATACAGTATACTATATCCTTTCATCCTCACATTTACTATAAGCATAATTAAGGCATTTATCATTATAAAAGTAATGTTACATTTGCAATAATCATCATAATTAAAGTACGTTTTTAACATTAAAAAAGAATAATAATAATAATGAATGTAAAAATAAAATAAATAAAAATAAAAATAAACATTAATACATAGATTACATAGATAGATAGATAGAATGAACGAACGAACGAACGAACGAACTTTATTTTCAAAGGGTTGAGAATTGGGCACGCAGGCCCATCTGACATTCTGCCCTTCCTTTCTCTCGTCTTTTATACTGATTTCATTTATTCTCACATACATTTTACCCATCAATTCAAGGAATTCAACGTTATAAAGGTAAAATAATAGCATACTCACATTCACAGTATCTAATTATAAACATGAAATAAAGTATGTTGAAAAATACAAACTAAGTATTACCATGAAACAAAATATGTTGAAAAAACACTATCATCATCATTAAACCTACATTCGATATTATATCATTTGTTCGGAAAAATAATCACTTTAGGGGGGCAGATAATCAGAACTCATAAAGTAATCGAAAAGTTTACGATTGTATGAATAGGGACTGAGGTTGTTATCTTTCAGATAATGTGGAAGATAGTTCCAGAGATGAGCAGCAGAGTAAGCTAAGCTTTTCTTGAATAAGTCAAGCCTAGGCTTGGGCACTTGTATTTTGTTAAGGCGTTGACTGCGTCTTTCACTGTATTTGAACATTGGCCACAGATATGTTGGAGCATTCTGTGACAGGAGAGAGAGAGAGAGAGAGAGAGACAGAGAGAGAGAGAGAGAGAGAGAGAGAGCGATAGAGGGTATGAGCAAACCTGGAAGACACGGGGAAAATGATGAAGAATATAAAACAGGAGGAACACATGAACTATAAATAATGTTCCTGATGTGGTCAACAGATTAGGATATCTAGTGAATATAACTTTAGATCATATATTCAATTGCCGTCATCCGTTTATGGCATTATCCCTCCTGGTCATTTATAGTATGCAAGGTAAATGAAAATCTGCAATTGTGTGTGCGTTTTTCTTTAACCTGTTGTTCTATCTCGCTAAAAGGATTGCCTGTCTCCTGGCCATGTTTATTAATATCAAGTCAGCGAAGCTGCTTGTTTTAAATATTGTCACCTGGTAATCTTTAATTTCACTGTAAACTTTGTTTCAGTATGAGCCAGCAAGTACACCAGAATATGTTTATGAAACAACTGAAGGCGATTTCGAATCCACTCCGGAATATGGTACAACTGATTACGATTATGTCACTCCAGAATATAGCACAACCGACTACGATTATTTTACAGATGACAACAGTGACTATACCACAAGTAATTATGTAGAACAGGTAAGAAATAATCCACTGTGATTATATATATATATATATGTGTGTGTGTGTGTATCTTCTTTTTCTTTGATCCTTAGCCACCGACTGTCAAAGCAGTCAGTGGCCATCTCGCCCGGTGGCGTCCTGTAGGGCAGCAACAAATTGCTTAAACTTTGTTCGGTCGGCGGCATCTTTCGTACAGTGCCCCAGCTCTGGTTCATTCTTTGCATCTCGGCCTCCACAGTTCTTAGCCAAGTTGTTTTCGGTCGACCTCTCTTTCGCTTTCCTTTGGGGGTCTATAGCATAGCTGTTCTTGTGAACATCGGGGTCTCTTCGGATGACGTGGCCAACCCAACTCCAGCGTCTGCCAGCTATGATAATGTGCATGTCCTCTTGGTTACTCCGAGTAAGTAGTTCTTGGTTAGTGATAGTTTTCGGTCAAAAGATTCGGAGAATTTTTCTAAGGCAGATTGTGTGGAAGGGGGTCAATTTCGACATTTTCTTCTCTGTTACTCTCCAGCATTCCACACCACAGAGAAGCACAGAAAGTACACAGCTCATATAATCTTAATTTGGAATTTGTGCTGTGCTGGGAAGACTTCCACATGTTGTTGATACTAGCAAAGGCTGTTCTTGCTTTATTCATTCTATTCTTGATGTCTTTGCTTGTTCCGCCGTCTGGAGTTACTGTGTATCCCCTTGGTATGT